>JAYECN010439302.1:0-22178 GCA_035222435.1 Microcambeva ribeirae | reverse complement strand
AGGGGGTTGGACTAGATGATCTCTAGAGGTCCCTTCCAACCTTAATCATTCTGTGATTCTGTGATATTAAGAAGTTTAAATTTTTCATCTGATCACAGCAGAGATGGTGTGAAGCCTCAAAATTTTGATTCTGGGGCTGTCTTGACCGGATCTATTTTCATATCAGGAAGTGTCAGGAACAGAGAGAGAAGAATCGACCTCATCAGTCAGCACAGCCCTGTTCCAGTGCAGGCATGTTCCCTACAACATATTTTCTAGTGTAAAGTCTAATTTTAAGTGTCGTTTCTACCACTTCCTTATGGTGTTCTTTCATAGTAAAGTTGATCTCATTGTCAGGCAGTTTTTCCATATGTTTAAATATTTGCTTCTCAGCTCTAACCTATTACTCCTAATAAACTCCCTCATACCATTTTTTAATAACCTCTCTTCTTACTACCTTCAATAACACGCAGATGATTATGTTTCCCTGTGGTCAGAAACTTAATCAGTTTGCACATGCTGAACATATTAGTACCTTCCAGGGTTTTCTGTGCAGAATGACTGCTCTCCATGTCACAAGGATTTTCTGAAAGAGCCTAGTCCCTTATACATGCGAACGATGGAGACATCAGTCAGAGCTGCCGATGTTGCACCAAGAGGGGCAGGGTGCTCTCTAGGGGACAGTAGGCCAGGGGACATCTGCCCAGGGAGGAAGGAAAGCACAGTAGGAGAGAGAAAGAGAGAGAAGGAAGGGAATTCATTCCCTTCTAGCACCTGGATGAGTCTGGGCATGGAATGGCAGGGAAAAGAAATGGAGCTTTGTATTTATCAGATGTCTATATCTCGCATTACAGGTGTTGAGCACTTTGAAGAAACTACTCATTCTGCACCCCTTGCCTTCTTCTGGCAGAAGTGGGAATAGCTGGAAGGGGAAAAGAGGGGCTCAATACTCAGCATATCTTTTTTTTATGGCAGACTTGTGCCTTGTCATCCATTGCCCTTGATGTTTAGGCTTCCAGCACCTCAAAGATCTAAGTCTTTTTTACTATTTTATTCTTCTGGAGTGATTAGGATTGTAGACATCTCATTAAGTACCGATTTTCCCATGCACTTTGCATGTCCTTACCATGAAGGAATCTACAACAAGTACTCATGAGACTCTTAAAGCCCTCCTTCAGCTGCTGCCTTACCCATATAGACATATAACTTCCAGTGCCAAACCCATATAGGTACATCTGGTCCTTGACAGCAATAATCAATATGTTTCTGTTTATGTTGTCAAGGGGACTGGTATTACAGATATTTTTCTGAGTATTAGGACTAAAGAAGGTTCTGGGGGAAGCAGAGGAGTTTCTCCCGGGTTTCCCATATTTCAACAGAGAGGACATTGTTCCAAGACTTAATTCAATTTCTTTTTTGCTTGTCAAGATTTGAACCAACTTCCCAAGAAAATACTGTAACCACTAGGCCATAAAGATATCAGGGTTTCTACTTCATTTTGCAGAAAAGGATTTGTTTCAGGCAGCTAATTCCAAGAATTAGCTCCAAGAAAGAGCTCCTAGAGATACTGGGGCTGTCCTGTTATTGGGACAAGCAGTGATGTTTAGGTACAGCCCTTCAGTGCTGGCTTTTACTACCACTATCCAGGACTCTCCTGCACCCAGGTGCCTGCAAATCAATCTGAGCATTATATGGGAATGTTCTTTATTCGGGCTATGTATTTGACTTTGCAACAGGACACAAAAACTAAAATGAAGAGCATGTTTCATGCTCCCAAATGAATGTCCTGAGCTACAGGGTCACACTCTCACTCTCTGCCTTCTCAGTTCAGCGAATTTTGAATGATTTTATGCACAGCTTCAGTGGGAAGCCTGTGTTCTCACTTTGGGTTAGCTGGGGCTCAGCTGTGGCAGCTTTTGGATCTGCATGCTTCCACATGTTGGGATTTATCCTGCCCAGAAATGTTCTGAACAGAGTTTTCTTTCTTTCTTTTCTTCCTCCGTGGGCTGTATTTAAATAAAGAATTGTGCCTGCACTCAGCTTTAGCAGCAGATTCTGTTTTTTTAAGGAGAGTTTCCTTGCAGTAAAAGGCACTGAAGCACCAGAGAGCAGGATAAAGACACCCTTCTACTTAACATTTTCCCATAAATACCTTCCCCCTCAAGGGAGTGGAATTTTATAATTTGATTTAGAATCTACTTAACACTCCCCTTGTGCCACAGAGGGAGGCCTCAGTGCTTGGTCCTCTCTTGTGCGTTTTACTCTAGTATAGCAAAGCACCAAGTCCATCCAAACATGGATCCTGGGCATTCCCGCTGAGTAGGCTGATTTACCTCAGGGAAACCAGTTTCTTTTCTTTTTTTTTTTTTTTTTTTTTTTCAAGTGTATCAAATAGATTTATGTAAGAGCATATACAGAATATAAGCTTTATGTCAGTATTCTTTATTTCCTAATATAAATGTTTCAAAAAATGAAAGCACCTGAGCTAAAACACAGCTTTAGGCCTTTTAATATGTATTTTGACAATGTTTGTTTTCTTATTTACCAAATATTTTTATTTAAATGTCTATTTGTTCTGTGTTTTACATCACCATGACTCCTGGGTACAGACCATGTGCTCTTTTTGTTTTCTGGAAGTTGGCAGCGTAATTTTAGACAGTAATTATAGTAAAGGGATACATTAAGAAACATAATTAAGAGATAGGTGAAAAGGGCTATCTAGATGATTTGTGTTAATATACTTCCATTCATGGCATCTCCCTGTAGATGATTGTTTTTTGTAGCACAACAAGGAGTAAAATGAAAATAGAGTATAACCACTCACATTGTTTTGAAACATAATATGTGATTTTGAAATAAACCAGTGTGGAATCACAAAGGAAATGACATTACCAAAGAAGCTGAAGTAACTCCAGACTTAATCTACCAGTGTAATTAGGCCTCGTGTATATTTTCTGCACTGTATCTTTAATACTGCATGTTAATCCAGAGACTTTAATGTTAAACTTAAAGAAATATTGAGCTACAGGCTGACATTAATTGGAGCTTGTCATATCTGAGAGGACAATAAACTCACCCACTTCACGGGTACCATGTCAAAGCCTTAAGATAGGATTTAAATGCTCTGAGGGTGGGGGCAAGGTCTGGAAGTTATTCAGTGTAACCTGGGCTTCTTTTTTTCATTTAAGCTGAAGGCTGGGCTGTTCAGTCATGAATGAGAACAATAGTGGCTTTTAAAAGAATGCAGCTGGGAAGGTTGGCTTTTACTGGCAGTTTGTGTAAGGTCTGTGCTTCCAGAGTGCTGTCAGATGCAAGTCTGGAGTGACTGAGGAGCTGGACCAGCTCGTTTGTGTTACATAAATGCAGATTGGGTCTTGCAGTGTGCAGACCATAGTGGCACCCGCCCAGCAATAATCGAAGACAGACGGGAAAGAGAAGAGACTCTCCTCTAAAAAGGGCACTATAAAAACTGAATTATAAGCCAAAATGCACAGATTCCATTTGGCTGCATGGAAAAGCCCACTGTTTCTCTGTTGTTGCAGTAAGGTTTTAATTAAACATAAGTTCTGGTTATAAATTGTATGGCAGCTGCATCTGGATGGATTCTTAACACTTAAGTAAATGACTCAGAAGTATGGGTTTCCCAAGATTGCAGAAGGAAAATTTGGTATAGTATTTTGTCTTGGCTGATTCGAAGCTTCTGTAAAATCAAGAATTAAAACGAAATGTTCAGCAATTCATTGACTTTTGCTGACCAAAAATAAGGCTAAATCTGTTCAATCATTTAATGTCTGTCTTAATGGAAAGACGCAAACGTGTAGGAAGGAACAAATAGTTCCCAGAATAAGGAAGCAAAAAGCATCGGCCCAGTCAAAGAACATTCAGAGGGACTACAGTAATATCCTGAAAAAGGAAGCCTGGCAGGCAGAATTGATAGTATTTTGTTGTTATTTATATCATCATTGCCCCCAAGGGGACCCCATTTTGCTAAAGTTATTCAGGCCTCTACCAGAGTGCTTGTGACCTGCTCTGCACTCACCTCTTCTCCCAAAATAACATTCTGCAAGTAGGACATTTAAAAACATGAAATGCAAATTAAACTAGACTGCTCCATGCCAGGTTTTTTAACAGAAATGACCATTATGAAGAAAATATAGTGGGGTAAAATAAAACAGAGGAGCAAAGGTAGTGTGGGGAAAACAAACCCATCCAGAAAATATTATTTCTGAACAGAAGGGATATTTAGAGGAAATCATGTGTTCTTTTTTGAATAGAAGGGATATTTAGATGATCTAAATAGGTTATGAGGTATTGTAAATTTTCTCATCTTGTCCCGGGACTTACAACTCAGTCTTCAGGAAGCTGTTCGTCCTGGGGGATGCTTTTCTCCCAAAGTGTGCTTTGATACTATAGGATTTTTTGTGCAGTAAGTGCAGCAGTGGTACTTACAATAGTAATAACCACACCGTATTCCAGATGTACCTTCCCATCCTCAGCACAGAGGTGTACTGAACTGTCTCTGTCTCTCTCCTAACATGGCATATTTATCTCGGCACAAGATTCTTAGGCTCCCATTTACCTTGTAAATTTCCTGTAAAAGCAGTTATATGAAGTTCCATTTTCTGCAAAAAGCAGGAGTATATTGCAGGCCACAAAAGTTCCTTTTGTCCCATTAGGTTGAACACATTAAATAGCATGAAGACATAAAAAATATCTGTTCTTTATTGTACATTTTCTAAAATCTTAGCATACAGAGCAAACTTGTCAGAGGAGGGAAAAAAACTGTGATTGTACTGTATTTGGTCAACAAAACAGCCTATTAAATGATTTTCTTGTTTCTTCATTTGGAAAAGTTCAGATGGTATTAAGTCCTCTTATTAACCTTGTTTGTTTTCTGCGCAGCATTTACAAGTCCTGGTTAGACCCTGCTCTGCTATGTGTCACATAAACAGTCAATACAGAGATGGCCTCACCCTAGTCTCACCACACAGCCCACACTCATAATGGACAGCTGAGCCCGCCGCATGAAGGAAATGTGTAAACATGGAAAAAACGAAGGGAGGAAACAAATGAAATACACATAGGAGGCCGGTTCTCCGCAGGCATTAGCTTTGAGCCTTTGTTTGTCGTTATTTATTATTCATGGACTCAGTCATGGGTTACAGACCAGTAATTTGTTTTGACATTTTTATAATTTGATTCCTGATGTTTGTCTGATCTTGGCTGAATGGGAGCCATGCAATGCATAAAAACACTAAAAGACAGATCAGGATATCAGGAATGAGAAAACCAGGGCATATACATACCGTATAGCAAAAGTTTTTGTATTTTCTATTAGTTTGGGCGTTTTTTCTTTTTTCCTTTTTTTTTTTTTTTATCATTAACTTCACTTGATATTCTGCATCTGTGGTCCAGCTATGATGCAGGATTATTTAACTTACTCCATCTTTAAGCCATGGGAGAGGAACAAAGAACATGGTGTATCTGACACTGCCTAGGTACTTGCACGGGGTTCAGAAAAGCTGCGTTCTGGCTCTGACTGAGGCCTGCCAGTTGTGCTGTATTATAAAGTACTAACGTGTCCCTTAGTCCAGTCTGTGTGATGCTGCTGCTCTATTACCTGTCAGTCACAGTAGTTCACCCATGTTTCCCTATACATGTCAATTAAACATTCATGCAGAGGAAGAATACGGTTTTATAGAGGTTTGACTCTTCTTAAAATACTTCTGACTAAGGCAACACCTAGCATAGGTTTTCTGTCTGTTTCAGTTTTACAGCGCGTGAAGCCATCTGCATGTCATAATCCCACCCGCTCCAAAAGAGGTAATAATTACACTATTGTATACTGTTTTCTTTCCACAGTAATCCTCCTGAGTTTCCTCCTGATCTAGTTTGTATTTCTTTATGCATTGCTGGCTCTAATAATTTGTTTCACACTGTCTCAGAATATACACATCTATAGACATTCTGCTTAATTTGTTTAGGAGTTCTTGCATAATGCTTGCTTTAGGCACTTTTAATATTCTTTGAAAATCCCTGGCATTTCAGACATTATGATATTAAATCTTCCCTTGCTTGACTATGCTTTTTATTTATGTGCATTTTTTCTTTGAAATTTCCTAAATAAGCATGTAACTGTTCTTTTTGCATCAATAATTATGGGAATGGATGAACTTAACAACACAATTAAGAGAAAAAGTGAAGTTTTGAAGGTATGGAACTAAAAAAGGAGACTGCCTAGGAAAAACTCTTATTTAGGACCATGAAGAAGAAAAAGAAGAAAAGGAAGGGGAAAGACATAAACAAAAAGAGTGATAAAGGATAGATAAATTTAATTGGTTTTATCTTTCATTAAAATAACAATGAACAACCAATTCATTGCGCCTTGACTCAAGGACTGTTGGTGACTTTAGAAAACATAATTAGTATCAATATCTTTTCTTCAATTTTCTTCTTAATAGTTGTGCAATTATTTGGGAAAAACAAAACGAAACAACAACAACAAAAATTATAACTCTTTGAGAATTTATGTGCATGAAATTCGTGTGAGAGCTCCAGGAGGTATCAGAACTTTTCCTAATATTTTTTTCTTTTTTTTCTTTTTTTTCTTTATAAAAGAAAGTCTGTCATTAGCAAATGTCAAATGACAGCCCTAAGCTAGAGGAAGAAATGAGAAGAGTTAAATATCAGAAAAATCTGAGGAGTAAAAAGAGTTAGAAAGAAGGGCCAACATCCTCCAACTCAGAATACACTTTTTACTGAGAATTATATTTGGACTGAGGCTATATCTTCATTGTCATGTTTCATAGGCCTGGGTCCCTGCTCCAGGGAATCTCTTGGATGTGTTGATATCCCTATATCTGAACTGAGATCAATTGTCAAGTACCAAACTGAGGAGAAAATTAGGAAATTACAAGTGCTTTTGTGACTAAGTGAACATTTTAGCTCTTTACTGAGCACTGAAGATAAAGATGTCTCAACAACTTCGTTCATTTTTTTTTTTTGACAGAAACAAAAAGAAACTCACTCTTCCTGTGAAAAATATAAACACACCCAAAAAACTTCAACCTCTGCCACTACAGTTAGGGATGGCTTGTAAGGCAATAAAAATAAAAAGAAAAAGATTTCCAATATAGATCAATATTTTATATGAATGTTAAAATAGGTGTGGTTTTACTGCTTTCCAGTGCTTTATTAATGCAATACCTCCCCAATAATAATGGACTAGGTTAAATCAGCATGATGTCTGTCGTATAATGCCAGAATTGCCACTGAGAGTAGTAAAGACTATAGTCTCAATGGATTCACTATAAAGGATATCCTAATGAATTATCCCTCCCAGGTAGCTGGTTGGCAGATGAACACGGGAATGTAAAGGGGAAAGCAAAGGAAATTAACATATGATGATGTCCCTTGGTGGGATGTTATTACTAACACTTGGTAGGATGTTATTACTAACACTGTGTTCTTGCCTAATTTACATGAAGCCTCCCCAAAAAACTGTCTTTTAGTGGAATATGTTATACTACTCTAACTACTCTCCTTCTGATGTCTCTTCCTTGAAATCCTGGAAATGCAAAGAAGATATCCAAGACCATAAGTCGAATAATGAATGGAGTAAGAACCTCTATAATTCTCAAAATGCAGTGATTCTAATAAAGCTACTTCTGAGGTTTAGGGGTTTTGCTGATTTTCTAATACAGTTCTCTGGTGAGTTAAGACCTTCCTCACAACATCTCTGAATTATTGTCTTGCAGTAATCTTCCTCTTTTACTTCCAAACACATTCCCAGAAAAAGAAAGAAAATATAGAGTTACAAGTTAGACCAAGTTTCAGCTGCTCTTACTTCATTCACTCGAATAGGGATCAACATTACTGTTAGGGATCAATAGTGTCTATATTGGTATCAGATTAAATGATTGGGCTGATTTTATTTTTCATCAGGGAATACTGAACTTTTATACTTAAAAATGTATGGCTAAGCAGACTTTGTGCAAGCCTTGCCATGTGGTGCTAACTTTATTTAAAATAATTTTTGCAAAGACAGACAGTGAATGCATATAGCCCCTTCTTTTACAGCCTATATCTCTTAGGATTTTTTTCAGTTTTCTCCAAGATTACTGTGGTACTTTGAAGAAGGGTTTGTATTCAAATGATTTTCTATATTAAACTAGAGACAGTTTATTGATTCTAAAAAATTAAGTGTTTTTCCTTGTTTGTTTGTTTTTTGTTTTCTTAAAGTACCAATATGTCAAATTATATGGAGAAAGGGATAAAAGATATGGTTGTTGGAGTTACTTGAATCATTGCTGAAGGAAAGGGGAAGTAAACCAAAATAAAATGAGATCTGAACTTACCACTTCTTCTACCAGTATAAGACCACCAAGACAGTGAGAGAAAACAGGTATGATTCAGAGGCAGCACTACTGAGGGAAATAAATGTAAGACCAAACTAGAGCATATGACTTGTAGCGCTTGGTTTCCTGCTAATATTTCACAGACCAGAACCAAAGCCCTGTAAGTCACAGAAGATGATAAGAGACAGAGACACTGGTTGGCATTCATCCAAGGGACACAGTTATATATAACTAGATTTCAGTAGTATTCCTTTTCTGCAAACTGAAGATATAAAAACAAAAAGGCTTTTCCCATTCCAGAACCCTTTTTCCTTTTTTTTGGATGTTTTAGAAATCTAAAGTTACCAGTTTTCACTTGTTCTGGATAGAGCTTTGTGAAACATTGCATAAGTTATCAACTGAAATTTTTAAGATACAATTAAAACCTATATGAGGTATTTTAATAAAAGATGTTTAGACAGCATTAAGAATGCAGAGGACAATTCCCTACAGAAGTACAGATCCCAACCTTGTTGTTTTCCACATAGCTTGGCTGTTCTTCTTTTTTTTTTTTTTTTTTTTTTTTTTTTTTTTAAGTATCTGAACAATGAAATCTTTTGCTGCCAAAAAAGGGTGCAGATAGTTTTAACTTCTTTTAATATGACATTGTCTTGTCCTGATTGGCTTCATGTGAACTGACTTTTGTTTCTTTTCTGATATCCCATAAATAAATGTATCCTGTAAAATATTTATATAACCTCTTCTCTGTGTTGTTTAGGTTATTGGGGTTATCTAGGTAGTATTCCAGGAGAAATAAGTAAAAACTACAGGACCCAAAGAGAGATTATTCCAAATAGGCTGATATCTATTATTATTTCACTGAGGTTAGATAACTTTTTCAACACAAAAACTTATAAACTTGATGCAGAAATTTGTAAATGAAATTTATTACCTACTCTATAGTTTCTACCTGTTTTCAATGTACAAAACCCATATTATAAGTTTCCAGTCTACATCTCTGTTTTTATGCTCAACTATATTTTTGATGAAGAAATTATAAACTTCAGACACCAACAAGAGTTTCAATATCATGCTCAAGATTAAATAGGTCCTGAAAGAAAATGGAAAAAAAAAAAAAAAAGAGGGGGGGGGGAAGGAACATTCACTTCAGATGTGGAAACATAGCCCCAGTTTCAAGCTGTAACACAATTTATTGGGCCATTATCTGTGGTTAGTTGACTCTGACAGTGTTGTATATTTCCAGGAAACTAGGCCTATTGCAAAGATGAAATCAGCAACAGGAATCTTTCAATACATAAATGTAGTTGAACTAGCATGCAACCAAGCAATTCTAGTTCTGTAGTCTTTTCAAAAAAATCTCAGAAGCATTTTCATTGGGAAATATCTTGGTTGATTACCAATTCAGCTGGAATGTAAATGTATCAGAATTTTCTTCATAAGAAATATTATTTTCCAGGAATAAGAATTTTTGAAGACTGAAATTTTGTAATAGATTAATTAAAGAAATACCACAGGAATTCCACCCCCACCCCACCATAAAAGTGGTGTATCTTATCTAAGATATAAGATACAGTGTATCTTATCTAACTAGCTACAGCTGCTGAGATGTTTATCAGTAACCACAGCATAAGGAAGCAGAGTTTTAATCAAGTTTTAAAGAGATTCTAATTCATTTGCTGTTTGAAAGAAAATGTATTCCTGAGAATTCTTGCTACGAATTTATCCAAGAACACAGAAAAACTAAGCACCATTTAATAAAGAATCAGTCGGGTGACCTTCTGTCTAGAAAGAAATGTAGAGATAAAGTAAGACTGAAAACAATTCAAGAGAAATGGATGAAGAAGATAGAGGCAACAGACTTCATCTGTGCTATTTTGAAAGTAAGCCTTGGCTTTCTGGCTCTGTCACTTCATTGACAGATTGAGACAGATGGAGCAAGCAAAAGAAAAAGAAAAAAAAAACATTTAAAGCATCAAAAGGCTTATTTAAATTCAGATGCAGGCACTACAGATTTTATATATTTGTTGGAATTTATTAAGTTTTTTGACAAATGCAATGAGTGTAGTAAAACTCGAATATGTGCTATCTCTTGAAACAATGTTAAACAGAAACTGAAGCTTTTGGAAATACCAAAAGTAACTGGTTTGATCTTAAATTGGCCAGTTTGATCTTAAATTGGACAGTATAAATTTTCCTGGAAGACTTGAGTTTTCTGATGAATTATCTGTCTGGAAAAGATATCACCACTGACTTACTAATAAAAATTAAGTGTTCTTTGTTTTTACTGTTATGAATACTTTCACATGAAAAGGTTTGTTAAATGTGGAGGAATGGTAACATCCACTTAGCCAATGACTATGCAAGTCTTGCCAAGCAGCCTTAGCCTTAAAACTTTAGGGACTCCCATTCATATACATATCTGATATACGAAAGTCATGTGCCTACATCAAGTCCTCTTATAAAAACAAGAAGAACTCATACAGATCATTTTTCTCAATAACGTTGGCCTGTTGCTACAGTTCTTTCTGTGAGTCATTATTATTCTGCATCAGGTTAAGTTATCTGGCATTTGTCTGGGAAGTAAGAGAAAGCTAAAGCTACTGAGATGTAAAATTATTGCCTTATTGTTTCATCAATTCTGAGGCCAAAGCAATATTAGATTCAGCACATCTTTCTAGCATTTCTTCCTGTACAAATTTTAAATGACCAAAATAATCATTCTCTATTACTTCCCTGAACGTTGCTTTTGTATTTTTATAATCTCATTTTTCCAATCCTTTGTCTAGAAAGACAGTAAGTAGGAGCTAGTAGAAAAATTTGCAGGTATAATCTGCAAATATAAAACAGTATATTAAAATGACACTGTCATCTTTTTACTTCTTTAAGACCTGAGCTTTTGGTACCTGGGTTCTGTAGTAAGTGAAGCCATCACTAACACCTAAAGCGCAACAAAGAACTGAATGACTTAGTTTTGTGTTGAAAGGAGTAATCTTAGAATGGCTTTCCTATGGATTCAGAATCTATTAGAAAAAAGGAATGAATCAAAAAATCCAGATAGGAATACTTTTCCATAAATTTTAACTCTGTACTTATGTTTGCAACTTAAGCCCTTTCCTATGGCAAGTTATGTCATTAATTTGACTTTCAAAAACCTATTTCTATAATTTGAAATCTTTTTTTTTTTTTTTAAGTTTTACTTTCAGAAGACTGACACAAGATTATGACGGATGAGGGATTTTTTTTTTTCTGGGATAAACTAGATATGTAGAGATATATGAGATAACCTTTTTTTCTTTACAAAATAAAAAAGGGCAGGAAAAATCCATTCCCTTCATGTATAAGAATGGATTTTAAGATCTCTTCATATAAGAGAATGGATTTTTTTATTACTCAGTTTCTGAATAGAGACTTCCTAGATATAAATGATAGAAATATGTAAATTTAGAAACTTTACAAAAGAAAAAAAAAAAAAAGAGAGAGAGAGAGAAGAAAACACAAGATGCCAGGTGTGAGCATATGTTACACTGTCTTTTTTGATGCTCTTCTCCTTTGGTTTCAGGACTGAATTCAAACTTAACCATTAAAGCATTAAAGGATGTTCAGTAAACAGCCTTTTCAGAGTTTACTGGTTCAGATCTCATCAGTAAACAATGGGGTTACTTTTGCAGCTTGGGCTATATCTAGCATAAGTATGAAGCAGTTGAAGTAAACCACTAATAGGCAACTTGAATTTAAAGTATCTTCTTTCTCCTCAATGACCTGTTGGCTTAGTGATTTCTTTTCCACTCAAGATTCAACTTTGGAGTTTCTGGACTGAGAAAAATTGCAGCAGCAGAAACTATTCATTTAGGCATTTCTTGTTTCTCTATGTTACTTGTGATCGTTCTTCATGCCTTTCTCTCTCTCCTGCAGGTATAATTGCATGGTTAACTGGCTGAAAGGGAAGAACGAGTAGTTTGACTTAATTTCTGTAAGTCTTGCTAAGTCTTGCTTTACTTGTGAACTTTCCAGTTTTCATTTTTATTGCCTTTCTGCTTCAGGTGCACCTAAACATTTTCACCTCAGCCTCTGGCAGTCAATTATAAATAAAATCATTCATTATTTTTACTCAACATCTTTCTGGATGAAGTCTTTTATTTGATGATCACTTGGATCCAGGCAGAACTAAAATCTAGCAGAGGTCTAACAAATCAGAATTTGTTAGATGATCTTCTGCATAAACTTTTAAGTAGTTCCAGCTGGCTCTTTGACTGTGTCTCTACAGAAAGGCAAAGGAGATGGACAGAGAACAGGCTTGAGATTTCCAAGCTTTATGCGTGCCATTGGCGAGCACTTAGCTGTACCTGGATCTCCGATTCCCTGCTGCCTTTCATGCCTTCCGATAGTTGTTTTAGCTAGCTCTCATGCCTCTACAGACCACGTGAATAACCTCATGAGCTTTTGGAGCGCTGGATTAGATCTGTGCGGGAGGCTGAGGAGTTTGTAACTTTGAAGAATAAGTAAGGCAGGTGCGACAGGAGTGAGATAGGAACAGCAAATCTTGTCTGCAGAGAGAGGTGTATTTCTTGAAGTCTTCTTCAGCACTGCTTGCTCTTATTTTATGATACGTATGGCTGCAAGAGCGCGCACTGAAGGTATTTGAGCCTGGAAAGTGAACAAAGTGTCCTTTCAGTGCCCACAGAGTGGACTTTGACAAACCTGGTTTAAACAACAGGCTTAGTGGAAAGCTGTAAAGAGACCTGAGGAATTTCACTTCTTACAGACTGGGGCGTCTGTCGGAAAAAGCCAGAATTGTACAAACTAATGAGTTAAGTAAGATTAGGCCTAGCAGTGCTTGCATGAGATACAGCCTAGAAAAAACAACATGCTTAGACAGATGATGTCACTTCTGCGGAAAGGCTTGTGTTCTGAACTCACTTCTGTGTTGTTGTAGGGCCATCGGACATATTTGGCACTTCACACACAAAGAGACTGTGCAATAAAACAACAACAACAACAGGAACAACAACAAAAAACTTTGGCTAAGCGGGAATAATAGCATTACCTTCAAAAAAGCTGGTCTTGCATAGAAGTATTTTTGAAATATATGAAAACATTTCATAATTTTTGTGGTGATTTTTGGAGAAGAAAAAAAAAAGTGGTTTTCATTGTTCTCTTTCTTCAGGCAAACAGTGATAAAAAAAAGAGATTGTTACTGTGTTACTGCATGGAGCTGCGTGTAGCACAAATTGTGGCATATCAGTGCCCAAGATCGATGAAGTCATTTGGAACTTTCAGGGTGTAATAACTTAAGAGGGTTTTGTTTTCTTTTTTCTTTTCTTTTTAAGTAACAGTACTGAGAGAAACTGGGGTAAGAACCTATTCCCTCTAAAGATCAGAAAAAAAAATATTTGAAAAAAAATGTTTCTTTTGTTTTCTCAATACTAATACTCAGAAATGTCATATGTGAATAAAACATACAGTTGCTTAGGTGCATGATGATGAACACATTGTAAAAACAAAAAACAATTTTTTGAGCAATGAAGTCATATTTTAAATCAGGTGTGTTTTATCCAACAGCATATTTGAAATCCCAACTGTATACTTTCATTAAAGCAAAGGTAGATGTTAAATGAATATAAAATTTGCACACATGCAAACTCACATGCACAAACAAACACACATACAGTTATATATGTTTAAATAACTGTATGTTCTTCCCAGATTGGATTCTAGTCAATTTAAATTAACTAAGGACAAAACAGAGTTTCTTCTTAAGTTGAATTTGAAATTTCCATCTTTATTCTAAGGATTCTGGAATGGCGTTTTCATCAACACCGTCCCCCAGGAGAACAACTGTGATCTTGTCAAAATGCTTTCCCTAGACTGTTACATTTTTGAGGTTTGCTTTTATGAAAAGTGATCATTAACTGAGAACTACTGTAATTCACAAGGACTGTTCGCTGCAAAAATTGCTGGCCCGTGGCAGCAGGTCCTGTGATACTGGTGGCAAAAGCTTTCAGAACCAGTGAAGATGACAATGTGCAGTATGAGTATATTTTACAACTTCAGTAATCGTGAAGGTGATAGATAGATCCCGTGCAGCAAGGAATGGGCTCCATGGGAATTTCTGTGATTTAGGGTGGACAACAGTGTTTGTTGCTCCCAAACCACCATTATTTGTATTACAGACCCAGGCTGTGGTATGCTGCTGCTGGCTGGGTGGGCCATGGCACACACATACCCGAGACAAAATGTGTATATTAAAAGTAGTGGAAATAGGATTGCCTTGGGAATGTACCTGGCACCAATTTTCTTACCATGCCTGGTAAAGATTTTTATATATATATAAAGAGAGAGATATATGTATATATGTATGTATGTATGCTGTATTGTAATACAGCATAGGTGCTAATGATCCTTGGAGGACATGACAAAGAAATAGCTAATAGAAAATCCCTCTAGAGATATTCCAAATATTGGTCTGTACTAGTTTGATTCTCCACTAACATACACCTGGTATAGTCATTACACGGCTTGGGAGGAAGTTCACTGTGCTCCCACTGTGATTAAGTGGTGTTTGACACCTCCTGCATGTCCGTTTTGCGTCATGGTTCCATTAGGTGGCAGGCAGGAAAGAAGCAGATTTAGTATTTCCATACACTAGTAGCCTTACAGAAGATGTAACTTGAGCCAGTGTTTTCAAGGAAAAAAGAAAACCCTCAGCTAGAATAGATAAACCATCACAATCTTCACTTAGACATTTATCTAAATGTTTTCTTTCATTTAATTTTTTATTTTCTTCTTTCAAATATTTCACTTTTCTTGATTTTCACGATTTTAGATGTGGAACAAACAATGGTTATGGGAGTAATGGGAATAATAGTGGGATAATGGGAATAATACTTAGGAAAACAGTGATTTTACAGAGCCTGATCACCGATTTGCCCACAGATGGGTTCATTGATCAAATGTTTTCTAAAGTTGGTACTTTTAAAGCATAAAATAACAATGGAAAATGATTTGCCAAAACCTGGCATGGAAGCATGGAACTCCTTAGCATTTCAGATTTATATGTTTGTGCTATCGTAGCAGCAGACACCTTTAAGTGGACCCTTGCACAGCACAGGACTCATGTGCAAGCAGCCACACCCAGACACTTTGGAACGGGCTATTTTCCTAAGCAAGCTCACTAGAAATGATTGAATTTCCATTCAGAAATGCCAGAAACATTTCCACATTTTCCATGTCTCCTAAATACTGTAAGAGAGCAGTTTTGAGTTATGTGCCTCAGGACTCAGTAGAAATGTATTTTCCCACTAAGATTCTGGATCTGAGCTTCTGTCATATTAATTTCAATCTTTTATTTGGAAGACAATAAGTTGTTAAAACTATTAGCAGTGTTAATTTTATGTACAATATGTCTGAAACTTGCCTTCTTGTCTTCCTTAAATAAAAAAAAGGGGGGGATTTTTTTTCTTTAATTTGAAGTATCTACATCAGGCACTGTGGTTACAACACTGTTTTTTTTTTAAATGGTGACATAATTTCTCCACAATTCCTTTTTTTCCTCCAAGTTTGCAAGAGACATTCACCCGCTCGTGTGCTGGCAAGGTGGGAAGATGATGGGGCTGGTGACAAGAGCAGGGAGGCAGTATGTCCCCACACAGGGCTCTGCAGGTCGTCAAGCCCACAGCACACTGCAGCGACCACCTTTTGGGCTATCAGCACGAGAAACAGCTGCTGGTGGGTTAACAACCACGGCCACCAAAGGGCTCCCAGAGACAAAACCATATACTCACATCTGGAGTATGTAATGGGTTTACATCCACTGTGAAAGATGCAGTCCTCCCACAACTACAAGGAACTATTTTTTCTCCCTTGGAAAAAGTCTGTTGTTGTTCCAAGCTTCATGAGTTGCCATTTGTTTCATTTTTTTGTTTTTCTAATGGTAGACGTCCAGGCATTTGACACTAAAAATCCAAATTCATCTTGTTCTTCCAGTTTCCTTTTGCATTAAACAAATCCATGCCCTCTTTCTCTTCTTTTGTAGGAATTTATCAAGCAAAACAAAACAAAACCAGACAACCTGTGGAAATAATGTGATACAAAATGAACCAAGGAAGCTCATTGCATAAGTGAGACTGCTCAACCCTCCTTTTGTCGGTCCCTAACGGTAAATGGCAGTCATGCTTCTTTTTCCTATGGCTTTTAAGGAAAAAAAAAAAAGGCTGCTATGAGAAAGTTGAGACTGTTCTTCAGTCGGGATTGCCATAGACCCTGGGTTGCAAGATCAAGAGGCAGGGCAGTTCCTACATGTGGTGCTTCAGCTACAAGGATGACATATACTACCATCTTCAGAAGAAGAAAGATGTCTGCCTGGGTGGGCCATGGAAATGCTCTTCACCTGCCTTGTAAGAGCCAAGCTGGATAGCAGCTAAATAGCTGCATGTCACTGCAGGGAGGAAAGGACCACAATTATTCAGGCAAAGGATCCAGCTCTCTCTTTGCTCATTTAGTGCCCTAGTTAGGATGCTCGTGCTCTGCCCTGGGCATTGGGGACCTTGCAATCAGGATGGCAAAATACCATGGTCCATAACCATTAGCAGGTTTGGAAATTAGGATCTTTTTCTGCAGGCGGAATCCTGTAAAAGCGGAAGAGCAGTAGTGACAGCATCTGGATGCCTTCCAAATTCGGCATTCAACAAATTCAGCAGGCCTATTGGGAGAACTTCTGAGCAGAAGTCTAAGGATGCAAAAGTAGAATGGAAAAGCAATGGGTGGCAAACAGTACTGTGTGAATGATTATTTTTACTTTGTCAGCCAAGCAACATAGAAAAGCCATAGGAAAAACTATTTTCAGATCACACAAAGCATATTTTTAAGCTGTTGTGTAAGCATGATAAATTTACTGTTAAACTTTCTTAAAATGAAAAATGAAATGTTGTAGTTCAAAAATACTGGAAAATAGTGAAGAACTTTTCATTGATTTTACTTGGAGGAAATCGCAGTATTTGCTATTTGCTGAGCTGAGATGAATAAAACAAGAACACCATCTGAGAGGAAGTGCCCTTGCTGCTTTTTTATGAGAAAAACTGATGAAAAGTTGTGGGAGGGTCACTGGTAGGAAATAGAAGGTATCTTCTGGAGACTTTTTTTTTTTTTTTTTTCCAAAGGCAGGAAGTATACGATGTTCTCAAAAAATCAGATTAGACCAAATCGTTGATTTTCAACCTTTTCCTCACTGCACACCTGCAAGCTTTTCTGATGAGGCACTCTGCTTATAAAAGTGAATTTAATTCTATTCATAACATACTTTACTTCTCAAGACTATAGATTCTAGTTT
This sequence comes from Microcambeva ribeirae, assembly GCA_035222435.1. Classification (NCBI taxonomy): domain Eukaryota; kingdom Metazoa; phylum Chordata; class Actinopteri; order Siluriformes; family Trichomycteridae; genus Microcambeva; species Microcambeva ribeirae. The sequence goes on along the minus strand of JAYECN010439302.1, from coordinate 4,517 downwards.
AAAAACTACAGGCAAGTTCATGTTTTTAAAGGAATAAGACAGCTTTAGTGATTCAAACATAAGTGTAAGAAGGCAGCACAAAGAAGTGGCAAATCAAGCCTCAAAGCTCATATGATTTACTTTCAGGCAGATACTTCTTTTTGAATAAAAGAAAGCTTTCACTGGGTAAAGTTAAAATAATACTTAGAATTTCTCAGAATATAGAATTTGCCAAGTGTAGGAATTTGTGTGAGCTCTGGAGGATAGCAGAGTGAAAAGAAAAAGATTACACTTTGGTGAGTGAGCCAGTTAGGAGAGGACTGTGACCAATGGTGGCCTAAAATAGCAAGCATGTATTCAAAACTGGAAGAAGTAAGTAGTAATAATAACTTTTCTTCAGTAAGCACAGGTACATCCCATCTAGAATAGACAAAAGTAGAACCTGCTGTCTGTTTTCTGGCCAGCATCAGGTGTGGGATGTCTATAGAACAGAGTCATATGAAAGTTGGATGAAGAAACTGGAGGCAGCATGCAGCTTTCGGAGATTATTCTGAAGGTATTCTAGGACTTTGTAAACCCTAGATAACACTCCTTATAACATGAGCTTTCAGAAATATGGTGATTTGCCCATTTTCTGTAGACCAGATATCACCAAAACAACTGGGAAAATATTTGTAATTTAGCAAGAGATGAAAGAAATTCCATATTCCATTCCATATTCCCTTACAAAACAGCATTTCCCAGTGGATCCACCTAATTTATTTGTTTGTTGTTTCACAATTATTTGCAAATTTTAAAATATTATTGAATAATTCCACGGTGTAATTAAATATTTAGCAATTTCCATGTTGCCACTCTGAAGTTGTGTGGATATTTATTAGCACTGTAGTACTAGCACAGCAACCAAAGATTATTTTTACCAGTCAAATATTTGGTATGAAAGCATTTCACACAGGCTGTACTAACCCATTTCAGCTATAGCCAGACATCAGTATTTTAGACAGATGATGGAATTTTCCTGACATACCAAATGTCTGCTGTAGTTGTGAAGCGCTCTGTCAGTTCAGGAAATATCACATAATTTTCAGCATTAATTAGATTTCATCAAGCTGCAGGAAGCAATAAGGAAACTCTTTTAAAACCTAGAAAGCAGGATTCAAGTTTCAATTTGCAATAAGAAAAAGGGTTCATTTTGGACAAAAATGTTCACAGCTCAGTTTGTTCAGTTGGTTTGCTCTCCATCATTGTAGTGACCATGCAGCTCAGCTACGTTGTTTATTATCTTCTTGGAAATGTCTCAAGAACTTTCCTCAACTAAAACAAACAAAAAAGGAGCTCTTGCAATTTAGTCTATATGTATACATTCTTCGTGTGGGGATCCCTGACAAAGGGAATATTCAGCACTAGGAGAGGAGAGGAAGTGAAGGCAGTTTTCTGCAGCTGCTAATAATCAGTCCTGAACAGCACTAAGTCCAGGGCAAAGCACAACGTCAGCCATGTGTTCGTGTTTATCTCCAGCAAGAACTCACTGCCCAACAAAGTGCTGCAGAAGACTCTGCTTGGCGCCGTTTCCTTGGGAGCAGACAACCCTCATCTACACTCAATACAACCTGTCCTGAGTCTCTTCTCAACTACAAGGTGTGGTGCCTTGTAGTTCTAAGAGATATTTTAGATTTTTTTTTCTTTTTTTTACTTCAGATTGCATGAAATACATAAGACAAGTATGGCAGACAGAGTGATACAACCAACTTGAAAAGTGATGGCAATAAAGAAGGTGTGCCTTAGTTTCTATGAATTTATAGTGCTGGGCACTGCAAGATATGAGGGGAGGTGAATAATCATTTTTGTTGCCTTTACTTTTAAGACATAACCCTTGTCAGAGAAAAGGAGGAGACTAATTATTTGAATTTTGAATTATTTATTTTTTATTTATTTTATATTATTTTGAATTATTTGTTGTTAGATTAAGATTACACAATAATGATTGTGATCACACAGTGATGCATTAAGAAAATATCAACAGTTATTTTTCAGACTTTCGCAAAGGTAGGAATTTTGTGGACATTTATTAGTATGTCCATAGATTATAACTGCCTCTCTCTACAGCATACTCCTGTAGACCTCAAATTACTGAAAAACAGTCATTTGTTATTGTTAATAATGATTAAATTATTAAGTAATAGCTGAATTAATTGAATACATGGCCTAAGAAGATGTCTTTAGCAGGTCAGATGAACTGCTCCCTGGAAGGTTTTCTCTCTCTTTGTGACTAGGGTCCCAGGAGGGTCCAAATTTTTCAACACGATTCTTCAAAATAAGCTGCCTTTTAAAATGAGGCCTTAATTTGTGCCTTCAAAGACAATTTCTTTTTGATCTAGTGAGTGAGTTAATATAAAATTAATAATCCCAGGACTGGACCGCTTCCTAACCACTGGTAAGTTGTGCGTGTAGCCAATGACTATTAGTTATTTCCTGGAAAGTGGTACAGATTCATCAGAAAAGACAGGAAATACTCCCACACTAGAGCAGAACATAGCCTGGGGTTTTAAGCCCCTCATGTGAGAGCTGAGAAATATCAGTGTGAATCCTCTCAGGCAGAGGAGGAAATTGACTGTTGGTCTCCTACCTCCTTCCCTAAGGTCCCACAGGTTACAGTGTCCAGTTGCAGTAAAAGGTAAATGGGAGAGATTATGAGCAAAGAGATAGTTCCTGCTATGTCTTGTAATAAAAGACCATTTTGGCACATGCTGTCTGGAAAAAAATCATCCCTGTTCAGGTAGGTGAACTAACACCTAGTTTATGGATACTGGCCCAATGTGTGTTAGTTACTATTCTACTGTGGAGCATTGCAGGACTCAGTGACTGTGGGTCTGCTCCAAACCACAACTGTAAAGATTCCAAAAAATTGTGATATAAAAAATCTTAATGTTCTTACAATTCTAGCCAATTGTAGTTTTAGACGAGGTTCTGTACTTTGGACTTGTGAGCACAGCACCAGCACTCTTTTTCCACTTAGCTAAAGCTCTCTGTATTACAATTAAACTAAAATGAAGGACTATCCCATGGACATTTCCAAAACAAATGCTCTGGAGCTAAAAACTTCGGTTATGAACCCAAGCTTCTCATCTTTTTATAAGGATGTTTCAAGGAGGTTGAAAGAGTCTGATTCAAGGCTATCTCTGATTTATATATATTTTAAATAGCTGGATCTATATGTATCCAACTGTATTTTTTGGTTATTGGCACCTTTTCTTTAAGAAGATTAATCATGTGTGGCACTTAGTTGCAGTCACAAATGTGCATGTTTCATTTACAGATATACATAGCTAATAAATGTCTTTTAGTATAAGACAATATATTCAAAATAAACCTTCCCATCATGTATATTTAAAAATAAGGCAGCTATTATATTTTTGTCTGAATACCGGAGCCACTAGAGGCCACCATATACCTCCAAAAAAGGAGATATTCTTCCCAAAGGAAAAGCCTTAAAATATATTCCACTTGTGCATAACTTATCTCACCTTTGTCATGTAATTTTTTTGACAGAACTTGCAAAGAAAAGTTTTGTCTCTAAGTAGGTTTCCTTTCCATATCATTTATCACTGGGACCATAGGAGCACATGTGTAACATGCAAATGTTGTTCACAGTCTGAAAGTTGAAAAATGCCTGGATCATTTGTCGACCCCACTTCAGGAAAGGTGCATTCTCTGTGATATTTTCCCAGATAAAAAATAATAGTGTTCAACATTAGTTTTAAAATTTAAGAAAATAGCACAGTAATATATTTAAGAAAATAGCAAAGTATTTTATACTTTCAAATAGCTACATTTTGAGACAAGACCGTTATCACATGGAAACATTTATACCAAAGCTAGAGTGGAAGTTATAAGGCCTTACAATTCCTTCCATTGAAGTTAGCTTTTCATTTCAGACCTTTAGGATTTTCAAGGAAAATGTTCTATTCAGTTACTCAGCTAACTACTTACAATGCATATAATTTCTGCAGGAAGTGTGGTAAAAATAACATTTAGAGAGTTATCTTGTTTCGTTGGCTGCATGTACATATTTTCCACCTACAGCCCTTTTCTTTATCCACACATTAATCCCAGCTGAATAGTGATTGAAAATACAGAGCATCCTGTAAGATTGAATCCTTTGTTAGTGTTAGAGACAGGAAAACCCCAAAACTCTGGGGGAAAGAGCTTGTTTTAACCAGTAGACCTATTTAGATTTACAATGTATGTATAGAGTTAGATACTTGAGCAGATACTACATCCATATATGTACTGATGATATAAATGATTTCACTGAATCCCCCAAAATGTTTACATAAATTTTCGTAACTTAGTAAGATTCATAGTTATCTTCAGATTTGTTTATGTGCTTAATGTGGGAAATGTAAAGCTATATTACCAAATTTCTAATATCAGCTACTAGAATTCAGCTTCCGAATGAAGTCATTTTCCTTTCCTTTCCTTTCCTTTCCTTTCCTTTCCTTTCCTTTCCTTTCCTTTCCTTTCCTTTCCTTTCCTTT
>JAYECN010439295.1:7726-22178 GCA_035222435.1 Microcambeva ribeirae | reverse complement strand
TGCCCCCCCCCAACCAAAAAAAAAAAAAAAAAAAAAAAAAAAAAAACCACACAACACAAACCCACACCCACTAGAATACAGACATCACACAGCTTACTGCTGTGAAGATTTCTTTGGCTGAAAGTTTTTGGGGGGCAGGTACAAGGAACAACTAGACAGAGGACTTCCAGGTGTGATAAGAGAAAGTTTTTTTTTTTTTTTTAAATGGCAAGATGTCTTCACATCTAGACGTTACAAAAACATGTTCTATATTTCCACCTATTTAGCTGAAGTGAACAGGCCAACGGAGATCACTTTGGCTCCTACTGAAGCTAAGGAATTCACTATTAGCAGAATTTTGCCAGAGATTCTTGGAAGCAATGTTTTGGCACACTGAACAGCTGCAGTAGCATCATGAAGCTCCATCACTGCCAGACTTTCTGGTACTCTACATCTCTATACCAAAGGCTAAATCCAGAATATATAGAATTCCCTCTACTGAATCTACTTATGGATAGAATTCAATAGCTACAGAATAAAAGGTAACAGGGTAACACGACAACAAATTCAGAATGCATGTCACCTTGGTTATAACTGTAAGTTTAATAAACTGTGTACTGTGCTATTCAGATCTCACTGACAAGGAGTCATGTAGTGAAGTTTCTTAGGATGGAAAGTGAATGGTCTGTTTTTCTTATCTCAGTCACTTTCAAGACACCTTAGCTCCGCTAATACCAGGCACTGTAAACTAGTGATTGACTTCTCAAGCCTGTGTATATGGTAGGATAACATAAAAGATGACAACAAGAATATATTTTTCTCTAAAGAAAAAAAGCAATTGCACTCTCCTTTAAAGACTAGAAGAGACTAAGAACTGAACTGTCATCAAATTTAACTACCCACCACGAGTTTAAGATCCACAATAAACTTCCCTCTCCCAACACAAGTAAATCCATCATTCATGCATCTTCTGAGACACCCTGATAAGCTACAAAATAGCCCATGAGTTTTCTTAATGTTATAGTAGAACTTTTTTTTTTCTTTGGTGGAAGGAAAAACGCTTTATAACAGACCTCAAGGGGCACAAAGATGGTATTTGTAGAAGATTAATTAATAGGTGTGATGTTTATACTGCATTTAAAAACCAGGAAGGAATGCCTTTGCCCATACCTGGGTCATCCTTATACGCAATGTTCAGGAACATGAGTATGTTGAACACACTATTAGGGAAGTAATTTTAGCATGTGGAAAGTCATGTCTTTTCTACATTCTAAGAAATGTATGACCACAAAAAAAAAAATATATCTTAATTTGAAAAGGATAAAGGAGACTGATATGAAAAATATTTTCATTTTATAGATATGCCTTAAGTACCATACATCTTTCCCTTTGTATCAACATTTTCATTTGAATCTTCATCCATCCAGATTACTGTGTGGATCCAATAAACTGTTCTAATCCTTTTTTCAGAGTTGCAAAAAGGTCTGGAGTATTTTCTCAAAGAACAAAAATAGGATTATTTGTACATTTCATTACACAAAGAGACAAAAATCATTGTACAAAGTTTTCACACTTCCTTCTCTACCCAGGTAAATAGGTTGGCCCCACTAAAATGCACAATACATACACACCCTGGAAGGAAAGCTTCTAGTCCTTATCTCCTGAAAAGGTGAAAAAAACTATTTACTACTTCAATAGTAACTTCTTTTTATACTAACTAGTTATTTTTTTATTTAGCATTATTTAAAAGCATGCTGCTAAGTTTGCTGTCCCTTGATTAAACACACATATGCAAATTAAAATTTAAAGTTTAAAACTTTATATGCTTCAGAAGCCAACATTTCAATTTTAGAAAAACTTTCAGTGCCAAGTTCATCATTTTACTTTCTCACAATCTTTATCATTAGAGTCTGTCTGACAGGCACATATATCTGATTCCTTATTAAAGTACCACATAAATCCTGCAACCAGAACTTTATCAGGAGTTATGCAAGGGTGCAACTGACTTGGCTACAAACGCCATATACCAGTAAGCTGGGGAACAGCGGAAAATGGAAGAGAAAATGAAGAGGTGGTGCTTAGGAGAAGCATATAAAAGCTCCCTGATGAAATACAGTTTAATGATAATTTGAAAGTCACAGAAAACTCCAGCCTCATAAAATGGAAGGCTGGTACATGATTTGGGGTGTGTGCGTGTGGATTGGTTTTAGCTGATCTTAAGTGAAGCTGGTAATGCAACGTCTATCCACTAGTTCGCAGCAGAAATTGAGCTGAAGTGCACAAAAGCAAGATCTTCATTGCAATGATATGCATGTGGAAGCCTCAACAGAAGCATAAAGAACAAGCAAAGCAACCCTGAATTCCATTAGGTTTTTGCTTTCTTAAAAAACAAAACAAAAAGAACAGAGTATTTCAGACATATGCTTCCCCTTGAGATGGATAATAGGTGGGTTGGGAAGATTCCTCTGATCGGCTGCACGTGGAGTTCTAGCAGCAAGTAGGGAGACTGGGAAATTTTGGATGAGCTTTACTATTTAGCAGCATTCTGGTGGTATCTGTGCCGCCAAACTTCATGTATCTTTTTGCACCATTTATGAGCATTCCCACTCGGGTCCATCAGGTAATATGTCCTGTTTGGCTACAAGTGAACAACATTTCAATGAGCATTCCAGACACAGTTAAACCGAAAAGCAGCAAGTATTCTGCACCCACCAATAAAATGAGCATTTAGAAACAGAATTCAGAATCTTTTCAAAGATTTTTTCAAAGAAACTTTTTAATTACAATTATAAAACAGTATATATTAGTGAGATAAGGAGTCAGAAAGTTTTCAAAATGAAATATATTGTTGGCATACTTTTTGTGTAGAGTTGTGATCCACTCTACACAAAAAAAGGCTGTATTTCAGAAGTCATTCTTAGGAACTTTTCAGATCACAAAATCCACTTAAAAAAACTACTTAAATAAAACTTAAAACTTATTTCGAGGAAAGATTTTTTTTTTTTTTGGTTAAGAGATCAAGACTAGTAACCTACAGTCAAAGTAATCCTGCAATTAATATCTGTATTCAAGGAATTAAAACTTCCCTTACTACAAGAAAATATATTTCTTTAAAGAACTCACAATAGTTATCAAATAATCTTAATGTTATCAATAAAAAAAAAAAAAAAAAAAAAAAAACACACACACATAGCCACTTACTGTGTGAACAAAAAAAGTCTTAAAATTCTTGGCTTCTGGGCGCAACTCTAAAGACCATGGAATTTCTCCTTTTAGGACTTTGTTGACAGGATCCACGTAATACAGATGGGGCCCTTCTGTAAGCAGCAACTGGCGTCGACGTGCAAACAATCCCTAATGAGGCACGTAAAAACAGCAATACAAAATGCGTAGATTTAAAGAATAAAACTACTTTAAAGAACAAATAGTCTGTGAGGTATCTGCACTTATACTGAAACTCCTAAGATGAGGTTTACAATAAGATGGATCAGTTATTTAGTGAGAAAGATCTATAGACTGTAAACCACCAAAAATTAACATGCTCAATTTCACAGAACAGACTTTATTTGACAGGGAAGGCAGGGGAAGATGGGGATGTAAAATCATAGATCTCTGAACTTAAGAGAAGTAGAATTGAAACAGCTTAAAGGATAGTTTGATTTTGGTACAATTTCTTTTGCTTTACCTATATGACCTCAATCTTTTCTCCTGTATCTCAGTGCATTAATACTATATGGCAATACACAAGCAGTATTTTAAGAAAGCATCTCTGAGTTATAATAAAACAAAGCTGTACAGTTATTTATATAGAATGAAGCAAAACAATATCTTTATCAAAGACTCCTGCACAGAAATAGTCATGGTTTTGTGTAGAAAATAAGGAGGAAAGAGGTAATAACTTAGATGAAAGACAACCTACATTTCTGTAAAGCTGACACAAACTAAGACTATTGTTGCTTCTATGTACCATATTATAGTCCATATCTGAAGCTGTTCTGATACCACCTTCTCTGCCTCTGTCAGGATATAGGCACTAATAAGATCCAGGAAAAACAAACGACAATTCAGGACAATATTTAAACTCCAAATATCAGTTACTCAGTCCAAATGCAGATATGCATCCCAAGTATTTAGTGGGCCATCAGAAAAAGAAGAGAGGGAAGGGAGGGCAAAATACTGCAGTTTAGAAATGAAAGGACCAACAACACATTCACTTTTTGTCTTATTTAAAAATCAAGAGCATATCACAAACTGAAAATAAAACATCTGATTACAGGAAAGCACTACATCTTCTATAAAAATAAATGAGTTTGACACTTGCAATTACATTAAACAAGGAAGTTTGAGAATAGATTCCTCATCAATAGAGCAACTGTGAAAGAAACAAGTGAACTTGTGCTACAGGGGATTTAAAAAAAAATCCTTACCTTTCTTTTGTCTACTGGGCCCATTTTTAGGATTAAGTTATTTTCTACAAATTGATGCCTTAAAAGAAAGAAAATAAGTATTACTCCACATGTATTTCTTCTGCATTACAGTCACCATTATTTTAACTGAGTAGTTTTCCATGTCTCTCTAGCGGTTTCCTTTTCCTGCAGAGTCCTGAACAGCTTTAATAGACTGGTTTTATTCCATCCATATATTTCCTTATTCCATCCTAAACAGCTATTTTCTAAAACCTGTCAGGAAACTCACAAATGGGAAACTCTTCTCAAAAGTGAAGTGAAATGCTACTGGGCACAAGATCTGGAGCTACTTTGGTTAGGCATCAACAGAACGGCTTCATTCAAAAAACACTTTATCAACTGTAAGAAAGAAAGAATCTAGCTAGTTCTAGGACTCTGTAGAGGGGCAGATTTCTCAGCAATGGCACAGTGTTACTTCTGTCTATTCTTGCACATACTCCATGTCTTTTAGACCTTGCAAAGTTCAAAAATGCAGTATTACAGTTTATGCTACTGCTTTAAAATTAGACAAGAAAAATCTAGTTGCTAACTGTTCACTTGAATATATCAATGTTCACAAAAACGTCAATCTAAGTGATTTTCCTCAATTCCTTACTTTGATGTAAAAAAAATAACTATATTCAAAGATCTTACCAAGGGTTTCCACCAGCTTGTTTTGCCAGAAGTAACCTCTTCTCATCTTCAGAAAACTGCAAGTCCAGCTCAAAGGAATTGTTGTCAAGATCATGAATATACTGTTCAATGTTGCCTCCTGATGTCTGTGGGGGACTTGTTTCTGGGGCAGACAGCGAATGGGAAGAGGCAGAACCAGAAACTTGCATGCAACCAAACTGACTCAGGAGATTGTCATACTAAAGAAGGAAAAAAAAAAAAAAAAAAAAATCGAAATTAGTGTGGTTCGCTTGCTTAGAAGTTTCTTTTGCTACAATTACAGTGGCTTTTAAGGCGTTGATGTGTTTCAGCACATTTCTGGGCACAAAGGCAGCCTATTGTGTAGATGGCAGGTGCTTCAATTTTTGCCCAATAATTATTTTTTGATTTCTGTTAATGGAATCTTTTCATTAAAATATAACCAAATGTAGTTTTAATGCAAATATTTGATAAAGTAATAATTATGCTTTATGACAATTATGACAATCTCCAACAGCAGAGCTGATTATAGCAAAAGACAAACATACATTTCCATAACAATCTTCATCATCCTCTGACATGGCAGGTAGGTATGCTGTGAGTTTTGGAGGGATCTGAAGATGTAGGTTCTCCCATGCAATGGATTCAAAGAAGGGATGAGCCTTAAGAGGCTCATACCCTCCCATTTCTTCACATCCTAATCTGTTGGTAGCATCCAGAACCTGAACAAATTAAAATGAAGTTTCTGTGCATAAAATGAAAAATAAACAAAAAAACCTCCGCACCTCCTGAATAAAGGCTTAGCATCATTCACATCTGTGTGCTACACACAAAAACTCCTACATTGATCTTACTCCCTTAAACATCCACGTATGGAATATGAGGAGACTGATTAAAATACAAGATATTACTTGTTAGTATGCCTTGCAGACATCATTTGTGTTGGATCAGCTTGCATAGCTAGAAAAAGGGATTTTTTTTTTAATTTTTTTTTTTTTGGGGGGGGGCATGCAGGTAGGAAATGGAGCACATTGAGCGGGGAGGAAATGGAGCATTTCTTTAAGTATGGCCTAGTACTGCATTCTGGTGATGTAAGACAGCTGTTGCAGCAGTAGGTGGTGCCAAAGACCAACTTCTCGAGCACCTTAAAACAGCACAGTTTTCAGGATGTTGACACAACCTGAACCTCACCACTCTATGCACTAGATTGGCCATAGAGCTGGCATGGTCACAGGAACCCTTTACAAGGACTGGGCTCATTGCTATCCACAGATGCAAATCACATAAGTATTTTTTTTCCCTATGCTACTACAGCATACTATCCAGCTTCGAGAAACCTAAAACCTGTAGAACTGTTTTCTGCATATTAATTTATTCATTTTAGTATCACTGCTATATCTGAGTAAGACATAACTTTCCCCTGCCCCCACCCCCATCTTATGTCAAACATTCATATGGAGAGTAACTATTTGGCTGATATGGTAATGAGACATGGATTAACTGCTCTAAAATGCAAAACAAGTTGATTTGTATTTTGATAAATACATCTCTCCATGATACACAAAACACTGTTTTCAAGGAAGTATGTGTTATACAACTGCCTAAGAAATAACCTGAATATCATGTAAATCTGAATATATGAATCTTAAATTTTACAAATAACATACAGTACTTAGAATAATTTGTTTCCACTTCTGGAAGACATATTTTCTGTCCATGCTAAGTGCTGCTCAAGCATAGGTATTAACTCCCCTACGCAGTCAGTAATGCTAAGAGTTGATCTTACTATATGGTTTGTGATAGAGTCAATAAAACTTTCAGGAAAAGAAAACTACATGATATGCTGCATGTACCCAGTGTCATCAAATTGTTTGACATGAACTAATATTTACCAACAGCTTTTCTACAAGGTCTTTTGCCTTGGGAAAAAATTTCTCTGGAAAGTCATATTCCAACTTTATTATCTTCTGGAATATAAGATACTCATTTCTGCAAAAGAGAAAAAAATAGCTCTAGTTATTAGTTCTCCATGATTCTTTCATCTTAGCAGTGCACAAGTTGGATAAATATCAAACGGGAGATCTACAAGCTAAAAGTCAAGTTCCTATAAATCCCTCTGGCATAAATAATGGGAAGCAATCTTCTAAATATGAGCCTGAAAGCATTAGATACTTTATTAATAACGAGAAAGGTTTAAACAGCTCAATAGCCCCAATTTGAAGACAGTTTCCTTGATGACATAAACTATACAGGCAATATTCGGATAAATTTAGAAAAATTTCCCAGAAACTCTATCTATATTTGTCTTTGCATTTGCATTACTCCAGAAAGGAAAGTAAGGAGAGAGGAAAAAAAAAAAAAAAATATATATATATATCTATCTATATATATATATATCACACAAATTAAAGTACACATGTCAGTAACACTGAAAGTATACTACAGTAAGTTACACTTCAGAACTGGGAGTAAAGTAAATAGCACAAGTCAGTATATTCAGATAACTCTTACCCAGCTCTAAATGGAGGCAATCCGGCTACAAGCTGATATATTATACATCCTAGAGCCCATAGATCAGAGCTTTGTAAGAGGAAAAAAAAAAAAAAAAAAAAAGAGAGAGAGAGAGAGAGAGAGAGAGAGAGAGAGAGAAGTAAACATAGTTGTTAATATTTTTCTATAATAAGCCTATAAACTATGCAAAAAGAATGCAAGTTTCTGCTACTTAGAACACACCATGAATAAAGCAGACAGACCCTCCATTTAGGATAATTTCTTACATAATTTCACTTCACTGCTTGAGATTCCTGCATTTACAGCAGAGATTTTCATATTAGAGCCAGTTTATACACAACAGAATTAAAGGGATGATTTTTATTTTGATAGAAGTACTTAATTGTGTTTATGGCGAAAGTGTAATTAAACTTTTCAGCACAGACTATCTCCTCCTGGAAGCACCTAATCCTGTCTGTAGGACTTCAAAAGGCAGGAATCACTGAGAAAACCAGCATTTAGACATTCAGAACAATACTGGGCAAGGCAAGGAGTAAAGCTCCCTAAGAAAAAAAATATTTTATACTCCAAGATCTTTACAGTCAAAGATGTTCTTTCTTTGAAATGCTAAATATTCTTCCATTTAATAGTGTCCTGATGGAAGTCAGTACAATTCACTGAAACAATATGGAGTCCTCACCTTTTACAGGCAGACTTCTCCGTCAGCAGTTCTGGAGAAACGTACTGTGCTGTCCCTACAAATGAGTTTGCCCGTGCTGGAAAAAGAATTGAAAGAGGTAAGTAAATACATACTTATGGGGTAGACAAATGGTGGTGAAGGACAGGGAAAACTATTGAAATTTATCTAATGTTATAAAGAACCAAGAGAATTTCTTTTCCCTTCCTTTCCATCCCTTCCTTTCTTTCCCCTTCCCCAAAAAATATACTTGGACAAGACAAATCAGTTTCTCATCAGTAAGTATTGATAAAAGAAAAAAAAAAAAAGTTTAAGAGGAACAAAATAAAAATCTACCAATACAAGCTTAATGTATTCTGGTTAAAAAAAAAAAAAAAGTCTACCACAAATATATTATCTTTCTAATATATCATAATTATCCCACTGCATAAATACTCAGGAGCTGGAATCAATCAGTTGAACAATCTCTAACTGGTGTCCAAGGATAGCAACAGATGCTGCTAGTTTGTATTCCTTTGAAATCTTCTCTCCATTTCCACTGCATGTTATTCAAAAGCAATCAGATTTTGCAAATGAAAAGCAGTTCAGCCTTCTGCTTCTTTCAGGCATGATTTGGAACATTAATTCATTGCAATTAACACTAGGCAATGAAGGAAACAAAAACAAACAAAAAAATCCAACCTTTACATTTGAGGTACTTTGATATTAACTAGGGCTTAAATCCATGAGCACAGAGTAATAGTTTGCTGTTTCAGATAAGCCATAGCAAACTATTTGTTTAGTTTGGAGTAGCTGAGCTCTCAAAGAAAATATACAATCATCTGTGGTCTATTTGGCCATACCACTAAACTAAGTATCATTTCTTCTGACAATCTAAGCAGAACGAAAATTAAGAGTCCTAAATATTTTTTTTGTGGGTGGGCTACGGGGCAATAATGGTCAAAAGTTATAATTTTATAAATTTGTTTCATATACATTCTTAGGAACCACTTACTAGTTAGCTATGCCACATGACAGGAAGTAAATAACTGCATACCTTGTCTGCTATCTGCAGATAGAACTTTTGCTGTTCCAAAATCTGTTATTTGAATGTGCATGTCTTCGTTTAGCAAAATGTTCTCCGGCTTAAGGTCTCTGAAAAAGGTTTATATTTTTTTTTAAATAAAAACAGCACATTAACTTTGCAAAACAGACTGGGTGGTTTATATACATAATGCTATCATAAAATACACATATTCTGTAAGTGCTATTATGCCATCTTGACTTGTAGTTGTCAAGATGCAAACTTACAGTAGCAGATTTTGCAAAGTTCTTTTTTTTAAATTTCTCTCTAAAAAGACCTGAAGCAACGAATAGTTAATCATGAATAGTTAATCACACAGTGTAGTCAGTGTTTTGTTTGAAATCTAAAAAGCAGTTATTCCCTAGCCTTAATTTAAATTTCTGACAGACTGGTATGACAATAAGATATTATTCTAGACCCACTTATTCACAGTGCAGAACTTCACTTAGTCAAACAAAAGCAAAAAAGCAGCTAATTAACCTAAATGGCTCTAATAGATGAAATCTGGAACACATTCCCACTCAGAGTGCCACCTTTACTTTTGTCACTTACAAATCCCTATGTAATCTATATTTCAAATGCACCCATAACATTTGTATATTCACTGTCCCCGGTTGCACATAAAACCAAACCTCAGTTTCACACATCCACATGTAACAATGTTTAGCTCGATGTCCAGAGACTCACTTTGCAATATGTATATAAAAATGCATTAAACAACACTGTAACAAGAATAATTACTTCATACGAAGTTTCCTCAGTTGATAAGAGGCCCGTGTACTGCCTTCCTAAGGAGGATATTTGTATGCTAATCAAGATCTAGAAGCTGGACTGAGGCACAGTTGTTTTTAGTTAACCAATAAGGAAGGAGGGGGGGAAAAGCAAACAAACAAACAACAAAAACACACACACACACACTCTGCAAGTCCATCCCAGGCTGTTTCCATTGACCACTGTGCAGCATTACTTTCCTCAGATTACATCTAATTACCTCCTGTTATTAAAAAAACATTGAGTTGTGCAGTTGCAACCAGTACTGGGATTTAAATATCTATGGACCAGCACAGAAAACTGTTGGAATAAAGTAATTAAGATACCTAAACCATAAAATAATCCTGTTTATTCTCCTATATACCTTTTGTCAAAGTTTGAGACTGGCAGAAAGTATATGAATGCAATATTCTTTTAACAGTTCTGTTCAGTGTATTTATATATTTATCACAGAATCACAGAACAGTTGGAAAAGATGTTTGGATATCATCTGGTCCAATCTTTCTTTTCAAAGAAGGGCTACTAGAGCAGGCTGCTCAGGGCAGCGTCCATTTGTGTTTCTATTATCTCCAATTATGAAGACTCTGCAACCTCTCTGCGGAATCCTTTCCAATTTTTAAACATCCTAATAGTAAAGAAGCATTTTCTTGTGCTTAGATGGAATTTTCTGTGTTTCAGTTCACATCTGTTGCCTCTTGTCCTGTCCCTGGGCACCACTGAAAAAGAATCTGGCTCCATCTCCTTTACATTATTCCAATCAGGGATTTCTACACACTCAGATAGTACCCCCTTCAGTCTTCTCCAGGCTAAATAGTTCCAGCTCTCTCAGCTACCTCTGTGTGCTCCTTGGTAACATTATGGCCCCTTACTGGACTCACTTCAGCAAGTCCATGTTCCCTTTCTTGTCCTGGGGAATCCAGGACTGGACATAGTACTACAAATGGGGCCTCACGAATGCTGAGTAGTGGGAAAGGATCACCTCCCTCAATCTGCTGGCAACACTCTTCCTAAGGTAGCTCAGGATACTATTGGTGGTCTTTGTTACATGGGGCACAATGTTGGGCCACATTCAGCTTATTGTCCATCAGGACCCTTCTCTGCAAAACTGCTCTTCAGCCAATTGGCTCTCAGCTTGTACTGTTACAAGGGGTTATTCCTTCCCAGGTGTAGGACTTCACACTTCCTTTTCTCAAAATTCACGAGGTTTCTCTATGCCCAAAATTTTAATATGTATATGTGCATAAATACTATACATGTACCTCCATACTAACTTTTTGAGGGGAGGCTGTCATCTTAAAGTGGTTCTGTCTGATGTCATATTTCTTTAACAGAAAATGCCAAAAGCTTTCAGGCAATGCTAGGGTTTTGGTCTTCTGATTAAATGAACTGTAAAATGAGTTCTCCGATCACACAATTTTACTCTTATTTTGCACTTCTCATGATGATCTTCATACAAAGCTAAGTGAAACACTTCTTGTATCATGAAAGATTTCAAATACAGGCTTGGTAAGACTGACAATCATGCTATATTGATTTTGGAAGCCTTTTTTTAGTCTAATATATAGATAGTATAAAAAAAGGTAAAATGGCAAATCTCAGCTTTTTGTAGTATATGCTCTATTTCAAATTCCAATTAAAAAAAAAAAATACACTTTCAGTGACTTCCACACACAGCCATTTTAGATTCTATTCCCAGAGAGAAATAGATATTTCATAAAGATATTAAGAAAATATTTTGTCCTTCTAAATATAACTAAAAGTAGTAAAAATGCTATCAGAATTATGATTAGCCAGCTTTTTGACAACTATCAACTGCTCCATAAGCAATTGTTTGGAAACTTATAAAAGCAACAAATTATTTTCCAAAACCCAGTTCTGTGGCTCATACTTCTTAAATTTACTAGTTCATTTGAATATTGCACAAACCAATTTTAACTTAAATGTATTCAATATTGACAAAACATGTTTATTCAAATAATAATATGAACCTAATGGAAAATTTTCAACATTTACCTAGATCTTTTCCAACTATGTGGAAATTGATCACTCAGTGAAAATTGGCTTACATTTTTTTTTCCTAGCACATCATCAGTAAAAGTAAATAAAGTTACTAAAAATCCAACCTCTGTTTTTAAACCACCTAGTTTGAAAAAGAGAAAACTTTTAGGAATCTAAGTCCTATGACAGAATATTTTTCTTATTTTTCCAGCTAAATCAGCTGTTCTACTAATAAGAGACTGAATCTCCTACTAGAATTTGCTTTGTTTAGCAACTTGTGTAACCCTAATAGTACTATCATTAATGAAACACTATTATGTTCTCATTAGATTTCATAAAGTCCATGTTTGATTTAGGCTTAAGAACATCTCTAGAAAAATACCTTGTGCACAGTCAAAAGCATGTTGATCTTGATTTTGTAAATTACCTGTGAATTATTCCCTTCCCATGCAAATACTCCAGGGCTGACACAATTTCAGCTGTATAAAATCTGGTACAGGTCTCATCAAATGAGCCAATTTTGCGTATATATTTTAGAAGCTCTCCATTTTTGGCATAACTAAGCCCAAAATCTGAATGCAGGAAGTTAAGGTGTATCACTAGGACACTTTAAAACAAAATTAGAACACACAGCTTATTCTGAAGAATCAAAATGATGAACAAAATGAAATAAGCAATAGGGAAGTTGATTATTTTGAAATTTTACATTGTAACAACCCAAAACATTTTCTTATTAAATGTACTCCAAACCCAGAATGAGTCCTAAATTAAAAGGACAATTAAGCACTAAATACAAATAAAAATTTTAATTTTTCCAGAGACAATCATCTGAATAATTATTTTGAAATGTATACATAATTGATTACAAAGAAAGCCATTTACACCTCAATGCATCTCAAACATTTGTCTTTCTTTTGAATACTTGACTTTCACTGTTCCTATAGCTGATGTTTTGAAGAATTTTCTAAGAAAGTGTAATCAGAAATACTTGAACTCAAAAGGATACACAGCTTTTCATCATCCTGAAAGGTGAAGTAAAGTTTCACAAAAAAAGGGTGATCCAGACGGGACATTACATCTCTCTCACGTGTCACATAGGGTACCTTGTTTTCTTTTATGATATGACGTTTTTCTAGAATTTTAACTTAAAGAAAAAAGACAGTGAAAGTGCAGAGGAACAGCAACCAAATGAGGTTCATCTAAGCAAATCTGGGAAGCTTCCTCTTAGATAAGATTAGCATAAACACCTTAATTCTTATTTAACGATATTCATATACTATCTTATATTTAAAAAAAAAAAAAAAAGTTCATGTTGAAGGAGTCAATACTTACTGGCATATTCTCTAGAACTTGCCAGTTCTCGAGCCAAAACAACCTGTTGTGATAGGAGAGAAAATAAGGTAGCCATTCATTAAAGACATTTAAGAGCATTGATTTTGACCTTGCAGTAAGTATTTAACATATTCCTTACCCAAAATAAACTATCACAACTCCAATTAGTCAAATATTTAAGCATATGCTCATATTATGCTGAGACCTCTGCAGAAATTCAGTTGAGCACAAGACCATTTGTTTTGCTAAAAAAACTATAAACTCGATTGGGTAATCACTAGTTTAGATTTTATTTTGTTTTCATAAGACTTCTGAAGATTGCAACATAAGCCACAATAAACTGTGGAAGCTCCTTAAAGAAAAACATAGTACTTTTAAAAAATATTTTTAAAGTCAATTGCCACAGTACTTTTGCATAATAAGTGGCAAAAACTAAAAAAAAGAGTGAAAGATCAAAAGAAGCAAGACAGCTTGCATCTTGCAAGCAGCTTTTAGCTTGCCCGTAAGCTAAATATTACATATTCAGTTTATCCAGAAAAAGTTAAAGAGATTTCCAATTAACAGAAGCAAGAATGAAAGTTTTAACAAAGCAGTTCTATATTTTAAAGCAAAGATTTCTAAGAGAAATACAAATTAACTCTCAAGAAACAGAAATTGCCTTTCAAGAAAGTCGTTCTATAAAAGGCAACTTTAAAAGAGTCTGAAAAAAAACTTCTTACCTGAATTAAGGCAATGACTTAGTTAGAACATTACAATATTTTTTCATCCCCCCCATTTTAGATTTGTAACTATTCCAATACATTTTTAGAATGTCAACATTACGCAAAAACAATTTAAAAAAATCACTATACATATACAGCATACACACACACAGCTTGTTTCTAAATCACTTCTCTCAATTATATCCTAGCTTCCTTGCAAAGTCCGTTATAACAGAACACTCCAAAATTGTATTCCACACACCTGATTTAAAAAAAAAGCTGGTCTTTTTTTTTTTTTGGGGGGGGGGGGGGGTTGGGGGTGGCA
>JAYECN010439290.1:0-22180 GCA_035222435.1 Microcambeva ribeirae | reverse complement strand
CGGCCCGGCCCGGCCCGGCCCGGCCCCGCTGCCGCCTGCCCTGGACGGGCCGGGAGCCGCGGGCGTGCGCGGAGGGCAGGGGGGGCCCCAAAATGCCCCCGAGCGCGTAGGGAGGAGCTGTCGCGGGGGCCGGAGCCCGGTCCGGCCGCCCCGTGATGCGCGGGCGGGGTGGGCGCGCGGCGGCCTTGCTCTCATTCCCGCTGTCCGCGTTTGTGCGGGAAAGGCGGGATTCCCAGCGCGGGATCTCGGTGCGTTGATGGCTGGTGGCTCCCAAGGGAAGCGGGGGCGTGGGCGGGGACAGAGCTGAGTCCTGGGACGGGGACGCGTCTCTCCTGGTGAAAGGCAACGTGACCGCATCGGAACCCAAAATGCAACCCAAAATGCAAAGAAATGGCACCTGTGGCCAGTCCCCTTCACCCAGGGTGGATGTGTCAATCCTGGAGCTTCCCAGCGCTCCAAGGGCCCGCTTGGCATGGGGAGCGATGCTCCCAGGATGCAGAGGGTTTGTCACTGCCCCTCCCCACTTCCCACTGCCAGCAGTGCCGGGATGGTGGCAGGAGCGAGGCTGTGACCACCCCGCACCGCCAGCTGCACTGGGACTTTGTCCCCATGGGTTGGACTGTCCCCATCACCTGGTCCCCTCAACGCGATGGTCCCACGATGGGGAATGTCCTGCAAATGCCACTGTGAGGCTGCGGTAGCATCACTCCAAACCCAGCCTGGACCATCCCAGACCCCCCTCCCGCTTCCTCGTGAGCTGCAGGGATCACTGAACCATGGAGCGTTAGAGGAATTAGTCCCTAGCATCCTTCATCCCAACCCCGTGCCGTGCTCAGTGCCAGGAACCCGACTTCCCTGTCCCACCGGGAGCCCAGGAGCTCCAGCCCGGGGAAAACGCAGGCGGGAGGCGGCGGGTTTGGGGCCGGCAGCTCCACACCCTGCCCTGCACGCGCTGCCTTGAGCTATTCCCTTCGCTGCACCACTTCTCAATTAAAACACCAGGAAAACGCGATAGTGCTTCATTACCCACTTCCCAGAGCATTTTGAGGCGCTAATTAAGTAATGTTTACCCAAGCTGCGGTTATCCCGAGATGCACGGGCAGATAAGTGACTGTTTTTATCATTTTCCGGCTCCTGGCCTGCGCGCGGATATGTCCCCCGCTCCAGGGTGGCATCGCGGCTCTGCGAGGAGGAGGAAGGAGCAAATCCCACTCCCTGGGAAGGCCAGAGCCAGTCCTCTCCCCCGGCTGAGGGGGATTTTTGCAGTCCCCACTCGCCCCTTTCCAACCAGCTCCATGGAGAACAAGCAGGGGCTGTTTCGGGCCAGTCTGTGCCAAGTCAGCCGTGCAAATAAATAAATGTCCAGAAAAAGAAAAATAAGAACGAGAAAGCTCCAAAGCTGCCAAGTGCACGGAGCATTGGGAAAGCAGAGCCGCTTGGCTTTGGCCTGCGAAACGCTATTGGCACGGGAGATTTTCCATGACTGATCTGCCAGCCTTTCTGAGTGTAAATTCAAGTGATGGATCTAAAATTAGACCAGGAACACGGAGGGGTCACCAGGAAAACGAAGTTCGGCTGCTGAGAGCAATCCCGCCCAGCAATAGCACGGCCAAGGGAGCGTGGCAAAGAGCTCGTCCAGAGCTGAGGAACCCCAGCCCTGGCAACTGGGAAATGCTGGATAGTAAACGCATTAACCTTGGCTGATCCTACCATGTTAGGACCTTAGAAACCTGCAATTTCTTTCTTTCTTTTTTTTTTTTTTTTAAATTACTTTAGCTTATTTAGGTAATGCAATGCATTTTTTTTCTTTTTCTTTGGAAGGAAGCAGTGCCGCACACGGGGCAGCCGAGGGACTGATGCTCAGGCAATATTTGTGCTTCTCCCTTTTTTTGGGGGGGTCCGCAGAGGAGCCGTGAGCTCCTTGTCGGGAGGCAGCATCCCACCTGCGGGAGAGAGCAGGTGCTGCTCTTTTAGGAAAGCACCAGAAATTGCAACGGCTTCTCACACCTGGAGGGCCTGGATAAAAACCACAGGCAGCTCCCAGCTTCCTTGCTCTGGGAGGAGGGAAATCCAGGCTGTAGCTCAGCCCTGGCCTGAGCTGTGCTGGGGAGCTCTGGGTGTGGAGCTGCTCCCTCCATTCCTGCTCCCACTGCAGTCCCCAAATCTGGACCTGTTGGAGAGGCTCCTAGGGGCTCTTCCCTGTATCCTGGGGGATGCTGCCCCTGTGAGTGTCTCTGCAAAGCTGGGATGCAGCAATCCCTGGAAATGCATCCCTCTGGCTGGGCATGTGAGTGCCAAGGCGGCTGCTGGCTCTGAGGGCGCTTCCTGCTGAGCGCTTGGAGCAGAGCCAGGAATTATTGCTCCTGGCTCATTATTAAACCACAGCTCCCGAGGCCGAGCTGGGAGAGCAGTTCCTAATGCCATTTCACGTCGGCTTCGCCCTGCGAGCCGCGACATGTGGCGCCGGCCCTGCTTCGCTCGCCACGAGGCATCAGCCAGCACTGCAAGGCTGGTTGGTGCCTTGGGAAGCAGGCACGAAGGATTTCTTTTTGCTTCTTTCCTAAGATGAGGAATTTTTCTGCTCTATTTGTACAAGGTTTGCTCAAAAGGCAAGTGCAATTCCTTTGCAGTGAGTTTTTGCAGCTGAGGTGATGGTTGCGAGCTCCTGTTCTCTTGGCCGGTGCTGCGTTTACCAGGTTGCTCTTTCACCGCTCTGAGCGCACTCAGAGCACGCAAGCAGCGCTCACTGCCAGGGCTCGCCTGCGCGTGCCTCATTTCTTTATAAAATGAGACCCTTTAGGGGAAGGGTTCTCCTCGCAGCTCCACGTGCCCGCGTCTTGCATATGCAGCAGCAGGGCGCTCCTCTGCGCAGCGCGCAGGGAGCGGCGCATGGGCAAGCGAGCAGCGCTGGGGCTGCGAGCGCTGCCGCAAATTCCTCCTGCTGCCTCTCTGATGCCTTTGCAGAGGCACTGAGGGGCCATCTGCGGCCTCTCCTGCCTATTGATCTCCACTGGTCAAAAATTACGAGGTTAAAGTACAATTTTAGAAGAGGAATCATTTGTGGCGGGGGGCTGCTTTTGTGGTGTGTTGTGCAGAGAATCATTTGGGGTGGGGGGGCTTGTGGTGTGCTGTGCGGTGGATGGAGCTGGATGTGTCCCAGGCTGCCATCTGCCTGTCCAGAGGATTTGCAGTGGGGAAGGAAGCAGCCGGGTGTTTCTGGGAAGGGGAGCGTGTTGCCGGCCTCTGGGGACGGCGGGATGCTGCCGCCGGAGCGAAGTGAGCACAGGGCACCGGGAGCTCCAACGGGGCTTCCAGAGCCAGGAGCACCCAAGGGTGCTCCCTGTCCTCAGACTCCTCCATACAACAGGGCTGATACTCTCTAGATATTTCATTCCTGAGGGTTCGGAGCTGCATCCCAGGGAGCGTGGGCAATGCTGGCCAGGCTGTGGGGCACCGTGTGCCGCCTTTGCACAGGCTGCACAGGTTCCAAGATCCCCCTCCGCGTGAGCATGCTGTTTTTTGTTCTCCTTTTTCAGTTTAGTTCTGCAAATGATTTTTGCCTTCTCTAATGCAGCAACTCCCCCTTCTCCCAAGACTTTGCAACACATCATGTACCAAAAATACTTAGGCACTTCTGTTTTACCGGAGGCTTTCTGTGTGTATCTGCTAGGCTAGAAGGTGAATGATTTAAAAGGGAAGGAAGTGCAAGCGGAGCATCGGCACAGCCCTGAACATGAGCACGGAGAGCTTTGCAGAGTTCCTGAATAAGCTCAAGGAAATCCATGAGAAGGAGGTCCAAGGTAAGGGAAGCAGAGTCACAGGGTCCCTGGGAATGGAAAGGCTCATGGCACCTTGATGTCCTTGATCCATCATCATTCAGGGGGAGACTGAGGTTCAAGGAGAAAATCAGCACTTCTTGGGACTATAAGGAGGAAGGGAGGAGAGAGCCCGTTCTTATGCCTGATTTCGTGGTCCCCAGGGACCTCGGTGACTTTGAGGGTTGCTCTGGGTTGATCACAGAGGATTTGACCTTTTCCTGCCCTGCTGCCACAATCCGTGATAAATCCGAACCCCCAAGTGCTGCTATTGCCTGAGCTCACCCAGCACCCTGGGAAAGTCCTCAGGGATCCCGGCTGCAGCTGGGATGTGCCATGGGGCCTTGGGTGATTATTTAGATACTGAATGTGGGGAAGTGGGAAACTGCAATAACCTGCAAGGCAGAAGGAGCAGGGCTACAAGGCTCTGCTAAAGTAAATTGTAGAATAAGGATGGATAGTTCAGTCCCTGAGGGAGCTGCCAAGTCATACATTACTAAAGTCAGAACCATTAAGTTAAGCAAACAAATGCCAAATCCAATTGTTTTCCTATTAGAATAATTCCCAGTATTAATATTATGAGCACAACAGCAGCGCTTTCGCTGGATTCGGGCTTATGAATTCATTCTTGTCTTGTGTAATTTTAGGCCATGGGAGAGCACAGAGGAAGCTGTTGAGCAATTTAAAGCGCACGCTTGCAGCTATTTTGCATAAAACAGAGCTGACAGAACCTAATGTCTGCAGATCCATCAGTGAAAGCAGTTCTTGTTGAGCTGTAAATATTCTCTGGGATGCTTTGCAGTCCCAAGAATTATAAAATACTGCCCACCTGGGAAATGCGTGGTGTAACGAGAAATAACACAGTAAAACGGAACAGACTGTGGGGGTGGAGTGCAAACACATTAAATCATGAAAATACAAAATGTCCTCACATTTGGTACAACTTTTCCAGTTCTGTTAAGCTGCTGTCATTTAACAGGGGCAAATAAGGAATAGGGCTTGGAAATTGATGCGCTTACTTAAAATGATGCACCCTCCTGAAGTCAGGCTGCTGCATTTTTTGCTTCCAAACCACCTCAGGATTTGCAATAAATGCCCAGTTCTCAGACTTTGCTCCTTATTCCAGGTCTGCAAACGAAGCTAACGGAGCTGACGACAGAGAAATGCCGGTGAGCGACGCGGGCTCCGCTCTCAGCATGTGCTGTGGGGTGGGCGGGAGGCGGCACCGCAGTGTTTTAAGACCTTCCTAGAAGCTTCTGCGCCTTGAGGTGCCTGCAAAAGCACCGAGAGATTCGGAGAGCGTTGCTGGCCTTAGCTTGGGCGTTGCCATGCGTGGACACAGCTTGGGGTGATGCTTTCCCTAGGACGGTTTGGTTATTCCTAGAACAAGGGCTGAGGAGTGGCTTAGGTGAAATCCCACCAAGTCGTGAGTGCCCTCACTGGTGCCCACACAAACTGGCCACCTCTTCCTCCCCTGCATTTCCCCCAGGGCTGAGCAGGGCTTTCCTTGCACCAGTCCTTGCCTGCCACTTGGCATCCCGGCATTCCTGCACCCCAGCCCTGTAGTCCTCCAGTGCGAGCAGCACAGCAGTGCAGAGGAGAAATCCCTCCTGCGAGCAGTGCCCTGAGAGTAAAGCCATGGGCTCTGGGGGAAATCCAGTAACCCTTTTTTTTTTGCTTGCTCCGTGCTGTCTCTGGTACCAGTGATGCCCAGCGGATTGAAGAGCTGTTTGCAAAAAATCACCAGTTAAGAGAGCAGCAGAAGGTCCTTAAGGAAAACGTAAAAGTGTTAGAGAACAGGTGAGATTTCTTTTTGAAGAAAGCACTGTCTGGCAGTAGTGAGTGTCCCCTCCTGCAGGGAAAGCCTGATTTTTTGGGGGTCTTCCAGCAGCGGGCTGCAGCATGGGAGGGTCTTTCCTCATCACTGGAGGATGCCAACTCCCATCCCAGCAAATGCAAAGCTGTTTCCAAAAAATGAGTGGTGGTGGTGGTGGGGGGGGGGGTCAGCGGCTGGACTGCATGGATGGCAATGTCCCTTCCGCATGGCAGGACATGCGGTGGCCGTGCACCATGGTGAGGGTGACATCAGGGTCCCCAGGTCTCGGATAACCCAGGTCTTGGCTCTGCCCCCAGGCTGCGCGCGGGTCTCTGCGACAGGTGCATGGTCACCCAGGAACTGGCAAAAAAGAAGCAGAACGAGTACGAGACGTCCCATTTCCAGAGCCTGCAGCACATCTTCATCCTCAGTACGTACCGAGGTCTGCTCCGAGCTCCGCTTCGGTTCCCTGGGCCCTTCCCCTGGTCAGGGAGGGAGATGTTTGCCCACGGGCAGGGGAGACAGGAGGGAGCCCTGGCAGCGGGGAGGGCTCGGTGGCAGCTCGGCCAGGCCGTTCATCCCCCTCGTGCTGTCCCTCCTGCTTTGCAGAGCATGGGGTTCTAGCTGTGATGTGGTGGCAAGGCGCTGCTGGCTGCATTGCTCCCGCTGTGCCACGTCTTCACTGGTCACCTGTCACTGTCACCCTCTCCCCAGGAACCAAGGAGGTCCAAGGGACCTCCGCTCCTGGCCAAGCTCTAGCCAGACAGTTGCTTCCTTCTATCCTTAGCACCCAGCACATTTTGGAGAAGGAGGGAAAGTCAGACGAGGTCTGTTGTGGTCCCCTCTCCCCCGCACGGCACCGCAGCAGCTCCAGCATCCCCCCGGCAGCACCTTAAGCCCTCACCTCTCTCCATAGCTAACGAAATGAACCGCCTGAAGGAAGAGAACAAAACTCTCAAGGAAGACCTGAAGAGGCTCCGAAGCCTGGAGTAAGCTCCGCCGGGTTTAATTCCTTACGTGGCGTGTTGGTCTGGCTAGAGGTTTCCCTATAGCTGAGTGGGGTTATGGCCCAACCGCAGCATCCTCAGAGGTGTTTTAGTGTCTGACTCCCATAGGTTCCAGCAGAGGATAGACACCGGAACACCTCTAATGATCAAAATCTCTTCTGACATCTGCTCACTCCCCTGCTCACCTGCACCCAAGGATTTAATCTGTGGGTTCTTTGGAGCAAGGTGTGACTGAAGCAGGATGTAGTGGAATGAGAAGGGCAGGGGTGTCCAGGAAAGACGGGGGTGTTTTCTGGTCCTGCGTTTCCCATTAGCCCACCCATGGTGGACTGTCACGGGAAGTAAAACCGGGCTGTTTGGCCACAGTCTTCACTGTGGGATTTCACAGCTTTTCCATGCCAGCAGCACAAACCAGGATAGACCCCAAGAAAGACCTGGCACCTCTTTGCAAAGTCATGGGGCCCTGCACGTGTGTGGGACCCCGTGGAGGGGCAGGTGCCTGAGTCAGTAGAGCAGGAAACGGGCTGCGTTTTGCGTGGGAGGAAGAGCTACAAGCGAGGAAAGGACAGAGCCAAGGTAAAGAGGGAGAAGTGATTTGCTCCGACAGGTTAATATCTTTGCAGAGCGCTGCGGTGAAAGCCAAGAAACCTGTCACACTAGCCAATATATACAAATCAGCTCATTCCTCAAGGGTTTAAAGTCCAGAGGAATTAGCACCAAGGGATTAGTTTGGAAATGTGTTTTCTTTGGAGATCAGAAAGCCCCATCTGTTTAAAGAGAAACTCTCACTTTTATGTCTTGATGCCTTCCAAGGCCGGAGGATTTTCCTAGCCCTAGATCTGGTGAGATTCTCTGAGCCCTGAGCTTTCCTGCTCCGCTCTTCCCTGCACTGCTCAACAGATATTTTCAGCCAAAAACGGGGGTGTCTCCATCAGGGTATAGCTAGGGTGGGCATTGGGTTTTGAGTCTCACAGCAAGTCCCTCATACTCACTGAGAGCATCAGTCCCATTGCCTGGAAATGGTAGAGGGTGACTGTCCCCAAATCCATGTGATAAATCCCCCCCCCCTCCATCAGGCTGAAAAGCCCAGCTAGAGACAGACCATTCCTCACAGGACTTCTGCGTGGGCTGGAGTTGCATGTCCGTATATCCGTGAGGCTCTGTGCCGCAGAGCTCACAGCTCAGTGTCTCAAACGGATGATCTCCTCGTCCGGCCTCTTCTCAGTCATCTGTGCCCTTCTCCTTTCAACAGGGACAGGATCAAGTACCCAGGAGTCATGTCCAGAGAAAGCAGCTCCAGCCCCAGCTCCCCCTTGGCTTTGCTGTCCCCAGGGAGCAGAACCCCCGGCAGCGACAAAGTATCCCGGGGAGGTGCCGAAGAGGAGAACCGGGATGTGCACCATGATGTGCCCGGCCTGGAGCCGGGAGAAGGTGAGAGCAGAGGGGAAGCAGAGACCACGTTTTTGGAAGGCTCTGTGGACATGGCTATAGTCACAAGAGCAGCCGTGGGGGAAACTGTGCCAAGGGATAAACACCCTGCTCTGTTTTGGAGCCAACAGCCCTTGGAGCTGCCTGGGTGCCACTGCTGTAAGAAAAATGTAATGTAAGTGTGGGCCCACTGTGCTTTCAGTGTGAAAACTGTGTTTGCCTTGCTGTCTACCCCCTGTGCAATAGGGGATACATTAATTCTGGTGCTGGCTTGAGTCAGGCAGAAGTCTCGGCCCAAATTTGCCAAGAAATCTTTGCTAGAAAATGCTCGGTGCCTGCCAGGGTGTGCAGGGTTTCCACACCGCTGTCATTAGCCCCTGTGAGCCTCTGGCACGTGGGAGAGGAATGTGGGGCAGCCGGGAGCCACCCCGCGGGGCCGTCACGGTCACTGCTTGTGTCTTTGCCTGCAGAAAAGTCTACGGGACCACGAAACTCGCCAAGCAGCAGGACTTCCCCGAGCACTGTCCTCCAGGAAACCAGCCTTGCAGAACTGGTGAGAGCTGCCAGCGCCTGCCTAACGTTTTCAGGCCTTTTCCCCATCACTTTGGCCACCTTTGCCAGATCAAAGGGGGTGGAATTAGGGTAGTGAATGACCAAGAGGCACCTAGAGGGCGAAAGAATCGGGCTGCTGTCCTTGCCAGGGCCAAGGAGAGAACCTACCAACTGCCAGGTTCAACCTTGGCAAAGGTGCCCAAATCTTTGGGCTGTTTCCATATTTATACTTCATGACACGTCCACAACACGTCTAGTACCCTTGAGGCCTCTGTCCATCACACTGGTTTCCCACTTGGCGGTTTAGTTAAGGAAACCTTTTGGAAGTGACAAACCCTGGAAGGTCATGCAGGCCCACATTTTGGTGCTGGGGCACTGTAAATAACAGGAAAAACCTGGAAAACACACAAATTGTGAGTGCTTTTGAGTGCAGAATACAAATATACCACTGTAACCCTGCCCTTAAGCATCTTGGAGGTTTCTCCTTCTGCAGCATAGTAGATTTTGGGATGTTCATGCAGTTATAGGGTTGTGTGTATTCCCGGAGAGTCCAGCACTCAAGGATACCATTTTTTTCATGGATGCCAGCCTGCTGTGCCTTTGAAACACAGAGTATGAGGCATGCAAAGTGATTTGGAAAGACTGGGCACTGGGCCCTAAGACTCCCAGACCCGGAGTGGCATTCCTGGCTGTGAGAATGGGAGCCACATCCACATGGATGGTTCCATTCTAGCACCAGATTCACCTACCTGAATTCACAGAAAACTTGAAAGAGCAGGTGAAAAGGGCTTTTGGTGAGGCTGCAGGCCAGCTGTGAGGATATCTAATGGGGATCACAGCGAAGGCTGGTGACATCTGCTAGTAGGCAGGGAAAAGTCAAGTCAGAACTTGTTCCGAGCCCTGCATGACAATAGATAAAGATCATGATGTCCTGCCCTCGCAACGTGGGCCTCCACTGGAAACATACCCATTAAATAAAGGTATGGTAGGAGCTCACATGAATAAAGCTTAGTGGCCTGAAAAGCCATCTAGAAATTTGTAGGGTCTTATCTTGCACAAGCTCCTAAATCATGGCTTGACCTGAGAAGGTTTGTGGACCTCCTGGTACATATATTGGAGCAACCAAAACAAATAATAATGTAGATCCCACTGGAAAATATGAAGGGAAACTTTTCTGGGAAACCAAATACAAATATTGTTTAGCTGCTGGTTGGAATTGAATCAGATTACTACTTACCACTCGTGGGGTAAAAATTGATTAAAAAAAGACGTTGTGAAGTCCTTCCTATAGAGCCCTTGGGAGTTGTCCTTCCCGTTTGCACTGGTGAGGAGCCCTGTCCCTGCTCGTGAGGTTCTCGGCATTGCTCTAGGGCCCCCTCGGTGCAAGGAGTGCAGCAGACAGGACCACATGGACTCTTTCCCCCTGCCATAGGCATCCCAGAGGATCTCCAACCAGTTACACGGAACCATCGCCTTGGTGAGACCTGGCTCGAGACCACATCTCCTGGAAAGAAGCCCGAGGAGTCCCCCGGGAGCTGCACTGTCCCCATCAGCGAGGAAGACTCCTCTCCCAGCGGAGCGCGAGCACAGCCCTGGCCTCGAGGCGTGAGTTACCCTGTTGCAGCTCTTGGTGCGCTTGCATAGATCTGATCTCTCAATAGCCATCATCGTCTTCCTCACTGCACATGGGGGGTTTCTTTCCCCATCATTAGCTAGATCACCCTCTCAGGCTGTGGTCACTCTCACTCATCCCGGTGAAGAATGAAGGTTAGGTGGAAATACCGGATCTGGCAAGCCGGGCTGGAAATGTCACTGAGCAGACCGTGATGAGATGGCCGGTTCTTGCTGTAACCACCCACCTTCTCCAGACTTCTTGCGCTGCCCACAGCCCCGGGGTTGGGGGCACGGCTCTCCCAGCTTACACCAGCAAAAACGCCTGGAATCCAGCCCGACGGGAACCGGCTCTAGTTATTTCAGCTGCATCAGGCAGAACCGGAAAGTGAACCAGCCGCCCCGATCTGCAGCCCGCAGAGGAGCCGGGAGATGACTTGAGCGGCAGGCAGCCATCCCCGCTGCTCCTTATCTATTCTAATGGGCTCTTCTGCGGGGCTCAGCACTTTCCAGGGCTTCTCCTTCCTGGTGATTTCAGAAGCAGGGCGCTAAGCAAAGCCAGTGAGTTCGCCTGTAGAGACAGCAAGTTTCCCAGGGTGGGAGTAGCTCTGCAGTCCCAGTGCTTGTGCCCATGGAAGCTGCCAAACAAAAAGCAATAGCAGTGACTGGGTTTGCAGGGGCAGGTTCACTCGTGCTGGCCTTGCTACCAGGCCTGTAAAAATCTCCCTGTGGTGAGATTGGGGGAGGACACATTGGTCACCCATGGGTTGGCACTGTCCCGGAGGTCTTCAGGGGCCACTAAGAGCATCACCTGCAGAAGCTGGGCAGTTAAATTAAAGCTCTTTAATAAATGCAATTTTTTTTTTTTTTTTTTCCTCGTTTCTCATAGTTATGCAACAGCAAGCAAGCCGGACTCCCCCAAGCTTGCTCCGTCCTACGAACACCTAAAACTGGCGGCCAGGACGGAGCAGCTCTGCCTCCTCAACAAGCACTTCCCCCTGCACCAGCTGGGGCTGGCGCGGGGCTGCGCCCCGTCCGATGGGGACGGCAGCTTCTCCAGCCGCTTCCTCGGGGCCAAAGAGGCCGGGGGCTGCAGCCGGAGGCCGCGCGACGGCTGGGAAGAGCGCGCGGCCGTGCTCAAGCTCCCCGCCGCCGTGGTTTACGTGCGGGACCAGCCCCTGGAGGGGAAGCTCCGCTTGCTCAAGCCCCGCGAGCGGCTCCAGCGCTTCCTGGCCCACCAGCGCCGCCGCGCCGGCGAGGACGGCGACGCCGGCCCTGCGCAGCGGTGCCCGTGGCGCAGCGTCGCGGCGGGGTGCAAAGAGGAGAGCTCCTTCCCGGAGGACGCCGCGGATGGGAAGGACGAGGAAGAGCTTTGGCCGAGCCGGGATGGCTCCGAGCTCCGCGGGAAGGCGGAGGCGGCGCGGGACGATGGCGCGGACATGCCGCTGGACCTGTCCGACTCCGGTCGCAGCAGGGACACGGCGGTGGCTCTCCGGGGACGGCCGAGCCCTGCGGAGAGCCCGGCAGCCCGGGGCTCCTGCATGTGGCACCGGGCAGAGCGGGATGACTTGTGCCTCACCTACCGCTGCCTCCGAGCCCAGCCCGGCGGCGTCAAGGAGGAGGAAGAGGAGGAGGAGGAAGGTGTGGTGAGTACAGCCTGCACTGGCATCAGCTCGGCCCCCTGCCCCTTTCCAGGGTGTCTGGTGCTGGGCACTGGATGCCCGGCACAGTTGCAGTGACCATTAATGTCCTTCTTGAAAAGGCCCACGAGCGAGTGGCTTTGCCTCACGGGAAGCCACTGCAGATATATTTGCTCATGATAAAAGTCACAGGCACAGTCTTTATTTATTTATTTTGCTGAGGTGAAGAACAGCTTGGAAACTCCCTTCCCCACTCGTGTCCGAAAGGTTTTTCTCGCAGGTTAGAGCAGCAGGGAGCAGAGAGCACCCTGAGCTCTGCTGCAGCGGGTCACAGCCACCTCCCACTGCCCCTGCTGTGGTCACAGCCACCTCCAACTGCCCCTGCCGTGGTCACAGCCACCTCCAACTGCCCCTGCCGTGCTCGTCCCTGCAGCGCACAGGGGTGGCACTGCCCTCTCCTGCCTGGCAGAAGGCCGTGTCTCTAGGAGCTAAGGCCATGGCAAGAGTTCACGGGGCCGCTGCCCTCTGCGTCTTTCAGCTCTCCTTTGCACGGGTGCCCCCTACAAGCAAGTTGACATCGAGTGACCCCGAGGCCCTTGCGGAGACCAGGATGAGGCTGTCCCTGAACACACAGAAGGAAGAAGCAGGTAAAAAGCCCCAGG
Organism: Microcambeva ribeirae; assembly: GCA_035222435.1. Lineage (NCBI taxonomy): Eukaryota > Metazoa > Chordata > Actinopteri > Siluriformes > Trichomycteridae > Microcambeva > Microcambeva ribeirae. The sequence goes on along the minus strand of JAYECN010439290.1, from coordinate 9,649 downwards.
GAAATGCCACAGTTGAGAAGGCAAGAGCAAAAGATGCATTTTGGGTTGTGTCAAGGTGACCCACAGGAGGAAACTCTGTGCTAGACTCTGCAAACATCTGCAATTCCTGCTACCCAAAGGAATTGCTAAATAGCAAGGAACCCCTTCCAGGTGCACCTGCCCCCAGCATTTTTGGCACCATCCTGGCTCACCTCGCAAGCCCCCCAGAGCAGCCTTCATGCTCTGCTCGCCTGCTGGGTGGGCAGAGGCTCAAGGAGCCAAAAAGCCCAACATTTGCAGGATAGCACAGAGGAGAACAGCCCGTCCCACCCCCTTTTCTCCAAAGTGTGCCCGGGCTGGCACGGGCACACGGCTGAGCATGGAGCGAGCGATGCTCCTGCCTCCAAGAGGTAGGAGGGCCTGTGTTCCTCCATTCTCCCTGCTCCATCCATCATTAAAACTCGTTCCTATCCCAAAGCGAAGAGCGGGGGACACGCAGGGTTGCCGAGTGGGATGCGTGTGGGAGGCCGGTGCCCCCCGGCCGTGCCAGGCCGTAGCCATGAGCGGCGCAGGGAGAAGCACGTCCCGGAGAGCTGCTCCCTACCAGCCTTACTGGCTTGGCCAGAAAGTTGAGCTCGCCCGGATTAGTTGGTCTGGGTGTGTCGGAGTGGTTTGGGAACACTCTCCAGAGCAGGATTTTGCACGGTGGAGGTGGTGGTGGTAGGGGGGGGAAGTGGAGGGGAGTCCTCTGTGATTTACATGTTAAGGACATATCATCATGGCACAAGAATTTCAACCGATTACATTCTGGGTGTGGGAAAATACAGGACTTTCTTCAGTTCTCACTGGAAGGTTGACACAAAGCCCAGGAAACAATACCCCAGTACTTCTCACTTTCCAGTGAACCTTAACCCCAGCAGGACAAAGGGAGCACAGGAGCAGGTTCTGCGGGCCCTGGGAGGGTCCCAAACAGGGCTCAAGGCGAGGGCTTCTCTTGGGGGGGGGGCGGCTGGGGGCCCAGTGCCCGCCTCTCCCTCCTCTCCTCTGCCCACTCCCTGCTAAGCAGGACCAGGAGGAAACTTTGGGAATGTCCATTCCAGCCCCTTTTCCCAGCCCTTGCAGCCCGTGCCACCCTGGGACTTCTAAGTGTCCCAATGCAGGTGCCTGGTGGCAAAGGCCTGGATTGTGGCATCGCCTATCAGGCTCCGCACCTGCCATAAAAACACCTTCCTCTTGCATTTCCTTAGATGACGATGATGCCGACTCTGGGAAGCAGGACTCGGAGGAGCCCGACACGACGGACAGCGAGGTTGGTTGGCTCTGCTCAGCCCCATGGCTTCCACTGCCTCTGGTCTGGCAACGCTTCGGGTCAGGGACCCCTGTGCTGGGAGGCAATGGAGATGTAGGAGGGATTCGCTGGTGACAGTGGTGACGGCTCTTCCTACGCGAGATGCCAACTCGCTTTTCCACCACCTATTTCCAGACTGACCACTCTTTTCCTCACTCTAGGTCGCTGCCCCATATGAACACAGCATCCCCCAAGAAACCCAAGCTGAAGGGAAATATTCTTGTGCCAAAGACAGAGCTCCTGCACTGCTAAAGAAGAGAAAAAGAGCCCAGGATGTCCGAACAAAAGGTAGGAAGGAGACATCCTTTTTTGGGGTCAATTCTGTCCTGGCAGAGCTCTGGATACCTCCAAGAATGGGTCCAAGTCCTCATGTTTGCTCAGCCATCCCGCAGAGGTGTGGATTGCAAAATGCCAAATTCCCAGTGGGGACTTATTGACACGGGGAGAAAAGTTTCTTGCTAACTTTGATTTTTTTTCTTTTTTTTCCCCCCCAAGAGAGGCTGTAGAGGTTTTCAATGGGACGTGTTGTACCCTGCTTTCCTACAGGTGAATAAGCAGAAAGTTGTTCCTGATAAGGGCCAGGATAAAACAACGTGCCTGTCAAGCCTGAAATATGGCCCTGTCAGAAATATCCTGTGGAGGCAGTCAGCAAAGAAAGGGCAGTGTTGACCGACGGGAAGGACAGAGAGGGCTCCTGCCCAGGCACCAAAGGGAGCTTGTTTAAGGAGGCAGCACTGCCCCTGCCCTCGGCTGGGCCGGCCGCGATGCCTGGGGAGGCAGAGCTCCGAACGGGGGGAAAATCTCCCCAAAACACATCCCACTGACCTGGGAATGGGATGTGGGAACACGTCTGTGTGGGTTTCTCTGTCTGCTTTTCCTTCACAGGTGGTTTGTGCTTTAATACCTCCCCACCGCAATGCGAGAGGGTTTCTCGTCGTCTCCCTTTGCTTCCTCCCACGCGGTCTGTATTTTGGGACTTGGCCGTGTTGTCCCTGTGCACCTGCATCCACGGCTCTATGGTTAACACCCGTGCTCATCTTCCTCTTAACAGCATCGAAGAAGCCACTCAAAGGAAGAAAGAAAGTCAAAGTCGAGGAGAGCGTGGCGGGGGCACCAGTGCCCCCCAAGAGCCTGGAGAACTGCCCGGCTTCCCCCCGCGCCAGCCCTGAGGGCAGCTAACGGCAGGAGGAGCCCCGGCACAGGGCCGTGCGCAAGGAGAGGACTGCAGGGCTCCGTGCGGCCCCGCAACGGGACACTGAGGACTCGGCGTGGAGCAGAGCACCCTGGAAAGCTGCCCAGGTGCTCCTGGAGGAGGCCAATGGATGGGGGGGGTCTTGGGGCAGCTGCTGGAAACGCATCAGGTGACGCATCCCCATGCGAGGACGAGGCGGCTCTAGGCTGTGCAGCGCCAGCCACGGACCACTTCCTTCCGCGGGATTTTGCCCAAGGCGAGGGGGTCTCTCCCCCTGCCTGCTCCCTCGAACTGGCATCCTGGTGCTGGAGGAGGGCCCAGGAGGGGCTTGGCCACGCACAGGGTCCTGTTCTGCCCGTGCACGAAGCTCCAGCCATTAAAGCCCCGCTCAGCATTCGCATCCACGTGGCCCCTCGTTGGAAGGCTGGCGCTTCCCTGCTCCCTGGTTTTCCGCACCGGGGGAGCGCGTGGCTCGAGCGCAGGGGCAGGAGGGAGCCGGGGGGGCGGGTTAATCGCCCTGCTGCGGGATCCCCCCCCCGCCCCGCCCCGCACGGCGGCGGGAACGCGCGGGCTCCCACGCGGCGGGCGCGGGAAAAGCGCGGGGCGGGGAGGGGGGCGCGGCAAAAGGGGGCGGGGCCTGGCGGGGGCGCGCGGGCGGCAGCGCCACCTGGCGGGGAGGGGCTGCGCGCGCGTTGGTGCGGGCCGGGGGGGCTCCACAACCCGCCTGCCATCGCGGGGGGCAGAACGCGGAGCCACCGCTCGCGCTGTGGCCTCCTGGGTCTGTAACCTTCCCTGGGGGTCCATAACGCTCTGTGGGGGTCCGTGTCCTGCTCCGTGGGGTCCATCCTCCTCCTCAGTATCCGTCACTCCCCGTAGGGGTCCATCAGCCTGCGTGGGGATCCTCGTTCTGCCCTGGCTTGAGTTCCAGACTTGCCTCCCGGCTCATCCAAAGGGCAGGGGGGAAACCACCCTGCTGGGCTCCCCCAGGCCTTGGGAAGGGCTCAGCCCCTGGAGCAGGGAGCAGCACGGAGCCTGATCCTGCAGAGCCAGCCGCAGGAAGAGCAGCCAGGCACGCCAGGGGTCGGTGGCTATGCTGGTTCATCCCGGCTTAAGCGCTCATCGGATCACGGTGCTGGAAACTGGACCTGGGCCATGACCCTGATCCCCTCCCCTTTGGGTCCTGGTCACCCGGCAGTGCATCCGTCAGTTGCTCCCGCTGACTTGCAGGGGGCACCAACACCTGGAGCAGCAGGGAACAGCAGCTCAGTGAGTTTTGTAGAAAGATCCAATGGAGAGGGAAAAATGTGACCCATGTCCTGTAGAGAGGCCCCTCAGCCTGCAGGGAGACAGCCTGAGAGTACAGGAATTTAAGGAGGGAAGGAACTTTTATGCAGCTATAAAATAATCCCCTCCCTACAACGATTTGATAAGCAAAATGTGCAAAACTTCTGCCAACAATAACAAAGTCTTACATATTTTTTTTTTTTTTTTTTTTCTCTACAAAGAACTTTTATTTCCTCTCATTGCACAAGACTACCACAAAATTCACCTTCCTTTATTGGGCTTTTCTTTCATCATCTTTTATGTTGTTCCTTGCCTTGTTCCAACAGGTACCATCAGCCAAATGCCCTGATATCTCCGTGCAGGAGGTGTTGGAGGGGCTGGCCGGGACACATATTTCACAGTTAGGACTACCCCATAACTGTAAAAACAAACAATAGTTTTATAAGAGCTGGGCAAAGTGCTTCTCCGAACAGGCTGCTGAAGTGAAATACAAGTTTATACCCTGCACTTTATCCAGCCCCATAAACTCTGCTCATATACAGCCCGTAGCCTGTTGTTATCACATTCTCCCCATGCTCTGTGTTAGCTGCAGAAACGTGGATAATTGCTGAAGTCCTTTAATTCTAGGACTTATGCCTGACAATCTCACGTTAATGTAATTCTCGACAGGCAAATGCGTGTTGTGATTTAGTGGTATTACTCGCGCAAACAGCCGGAGACTGGAGCTGTTGTGCCGTAAGGAAGCAATGGGAGATTTGCACGGACTCCCCGGGCTCCACGGAGGTTTCCACGGGCCGGTTCGGCTTGGCTCAAGGAAGCACATTGGCAGAAACCCAGTGGGCGATGTCTAGTCTGATGACTTAATCCTGCTTCACTAAGGAGCACAGCAGCCTTTTAATAACTTCGGTGGAATTTCGCTCATGCCTTAGAAGGGCATCTGTGTACAAGGTCAAGTGAGCTATATGCTTTGGAGAGGTAAACTTTTTTTTTTTTTTTGCTACATTTCTGTTTAGCACAAGGACTATTTTACCCAATGATCTTCCCCCAAAGGCCACTAAATCACCCTTAATATTGTGTGTAAGTCTGTAGAAGCAGAATAGAAGTTGGCCCATGTAATGATCAGTCCTTCTGCAGGGCTGGCAGCTCTTGTTTGTTTTGTTTAGGCAAATTATAGCTCTGATGTCATCAGGAAAGAAATGCAGGATGACTGGGATGATGAACTGGTTTCCCAGAGGAATCAGAGCAGGGCACAGCTTGGTTTCTGTCAGCTCAGGGACTGGATCTGAAATCCCACAAACTGGAAGGAACAACTGTGCAGGTACCTAGGGGCCTGCTTGCTTTTATTCTTTCCAACATAGCAATGGCTCCCACATTGTCAGGCAAAGCATCCCAATAAGAGCCCATCCCAAGTCCTGGCTTACTGATCCTTAAGCATCTTTATATGTGGAATCGTTCTTACAGCACATATCATTGCTCTCATCTTGCAAACCTTGGCAGTCTATACCAAGGCCTTTAGTGTTTACTGTACAAGAGACTCCCACTACACTCAGCAGTAAACTGTTCCCAGCTACTCTCTAGACTTTATCTGTAAACTTTTGTAAGAAGTAAATTTGTGCAAATTTAGGCTTTGATATAAATCTCTGTCCTGAGGGGGAAAAAAAAAATGCCACCATACAAAGGTTCCTGTGTGGCCCTTGCCACTGAGATGCTGCTGCGCTGTAGCAGGAAAGCAGGAAGGGGAGGTAGCTAAAAGCAGAAGGGATCTGTGCGGGTGACCCAGCTCACTGAGAGGCAGGAACTAAAGCAGCAGAAATAGAGAAGTATCAGATTCTCCTCCTTCCCTTACAGCCTTCTGCAGGGTTATTTCCTCTCCAGCTGTAAATATGATGCAGATTACATGTTTAGGAGACTGCTAATCGAGCCAGGTGATTTTAACCTTCTCACTGCTGAAAGTTTCGTGTTAATTTGAAGGAATTACTGCTGTGCTCAGGGAAGCCTTCTACAGCATCAGATGTTTAAGCAAGCCCTGTTGCATTCTCCTCGTGTCGCAACCCATGCCGTTTGCACGAGGCCGATCACCACCCTGCCTGCAGTGAGAGATCTGATTAGTTCAATGAGTTTAACTGAGATCTGATCAGTAATGCCATTTATAGGGACGACTTTGGAAATGCAGCTTCGCTCATCAGTTCAATGCAGAAAAGCTCATTCCAGGCATTATGGTCATCTTGCCTAAGTCCCATTTGGGGGATTTAAGTCAGATGGACATTTTGTGTGGGTCCTTCCCAAGGGCAGAGGCACCTGCATACGAGAGAAGGACAGTGACACGTCTAGATAGCCTTTACATGCAGGGGCTGTGGGACATTTGACAGGGAGGACTCAAGTGTGCTCAGGGCAAAGGAAAAGATCTTAAACCTTTGAAAGGACTATAGGTGAATTGGGCAAGACTGAGAGATAACAGACAGGTTTAGCAGCTCTGGTGATAGAGTGTAGCATGCAGTGATGGCTCTTGGAAGGAAGGGAATTTAGGAGATCCTATAATGCTCTATTTTATCCAGTGCAAATTTTCTTGAGCCAAAGAGTGCCTGATCCTCCTGTTTCCCGTGGGCATCACAGTTGATGCTCTCCCTTGAACAGTTATCCAAAAACCCCAGCTCTGGCAGGGCTGCTCTGTGTGCTGATCATCACTTCTTCAGAAGATGTGGGACTTCTTCGGAAAACACATCCTTACAAGACCATCCCATGCACGTTATTAGTCTATGGAAATGCCACGTACTGCAGCTTCTTTGCCATGTGGTTCAGAAGAGCTGGTTTGAGTCATTCATTGACAAATCCTCCTGTAAACATCCCATACATTTTTCATGTGGTGAGCACACAGCCCTCCCTACTGTAGAGCTATACAATTAAATCAATCAGAGACGTATTTTTAAGTACTTAATGTCACGTAGGAAAGCCTGAGTCACTTCCCAAGGCACACAGCAGTCGGCACAGCGGTCTGCTGGCAGTGTCTTTCTCCTGGCGCTCCGCATGTTACTGTGCTTTAACTGGAAATCTGCAATGATAGGAGAGAATTACATAACTCGTCATGGATGAGCCCACATCTATGAGGAATCCAGGAGAAATGTCCATTCTGCTCCAATAGATATCAAGAGAAACCAGGACTTCCAACTGGAACTAACTGTTTCGTATTAAAAACACTGCACATCACACAGTTCATGTGGTAGGGAGGGCGACATCCCAAACCAATTCTGGCCAGCAGGTTTGGGATGCAAGGAGCGCTGCCTCACCTGCAGAAAATGAGATGATTTTTCCACAACTGCTAAGAGAAATATTTCAAGTTCTTTTTTTACCAAGCTCCAGCGTGTTTGGGCCTTGGGACAAAAGCATCATTTTTCTCTCCGTTTCCCTTTTCCTGAGACAGATGGCAAAAAAAAAAAAAAAAAAAAAAAAAAAAAAGAAGAGGAACTGGCAAGAAGAGACACCTGAGTGTGATATATATAGCAATGCTGGACTAGAAAAGGCCTGTTGGATCACCAGGTCTGCACTCGACTTTGACTGGAAAAACCTGTACAGAAATTTCTCACACTTCATCTAAATACTAGCAGTTCTTCCAACTGGAACACTGTTCTTCTGATTCCCAGCCTAAATATATTCATGACCTGTTTATTTTTGCTTGGTTTTGGGCCATGATTTTGCAAAATTTTAACGCCTAGCCCACATAAGTAGTTTAAATGCTGTCTCATATCAGATGCTTACACCAAATCCTGCCGTTCTTGAATGTAGAAAACTCGCAGTGACTTTGGTAACTATATTATCCTCATCATGTTGGAATAAAGGCTTGTAGGTTTGACCTCATCCATAGCAGCTCCCAATTCCAGCAATGCTTTGACTGCTCAGAGCTATATCTATGCTCTCCAATGCTTCCTGTAAGGTAGAGTGTTTAGTCCAGAAGCAAAATGAGAAAGCTGGGACTGGATATTCAAAATGATGTTTCACATTTGTGCCATCGTGCTGCTGCAAGCGCAGAACTGCCTGCCTTAATATTTATCTTGGACCGTTTGCAGCAGTTCAGATTCAGGCATCTCTGAGCCCAGAACTTGAAGCTCCTGCGCAGCAACACTGTGACCTGTGAAGCCTTTTGCCAAAATAACATCAGTGTGCCATGAATTACTGGCACATTCAGTCAAAACAAGGCCTGTCCCCCTCTGTCCCCACAATAAGGTGATTTCCTGAGGGCGGGAAAGGGTTGGGGGAGAAGGCTGCTCTGGATGTATCTATCCCATTACTGTAATTTATGGGAATGCTGCTGACGTTATGCCCATCTGTTTTAGCAGCAGATTCCTTGAAGCACAGCAATGCGCCTGCTATATTCATGCACTGTGAACTAGTTCGCGTGTCAGATGTAGATGAAAGCTCCCCTGCACCAAAGCGTTAACAGCAGCAACGCTCAAACCTCCGAGCTCAGCTTTGAAGTTAGCAGCCCACCAGGATAGCTCCTTTCTGCTTCATCCTGTGCTGACTCAGTGGGACAATTTACGTCCTACAGAAAGAATGAAAAAATACCGTTTGTTTTTTAATTCAAATCCTGGGTTCTGGGGAACTCCTTAGAAACAAAAGTGCTAAATTAGTACGCCCATTTATCCCATGAAGTATCTCATGAGCTTGCCAGCAAGAAGAGTTTTAATTTTTTTTTTTTTCCTGCAAGTGCAGATTTGAAAATCTACCTGCTCTTTAGTGCTGACATTTCAGGCCATATCATTAGACATCAGCTCGATTCATGGTGTAAACTGCAAACACTGCAGCCATTCTCACCTTGCCTCTTTACCGATGGGGTCCTGGTTGGCAGAAGAAATTACCACTGCCAGGGTCCAGGTTTGCAAATGCACCGGCCCCTGCCCAGCTGCATCTCATTAGTCCCTCTTTGGTGGCGAATTTGACTGGGTGTGCTCATCCCTATGGCAGAATCCATACAAGAAAGGGAGCGCGGCGAGTCTGCAAGGGCCGTTTTTGTCTCTACTGCTCAGAGCGCTGGGAGACGTCGGTGCAAAAGCTGTCGGGACGTGTTTATCCAGCCCAGCGTAAACAGCCCAGCCCGAGGAGCCGCGCTCCTGAGTTTCTGCTCTCCCTGCTCCCCGCTGTGTCCTCTTCCCATCCGCCTTTTCCATACACAGCCCACGCCCAGCCCTGTGTTCTGTCCGCCTTTCCCATTGACCGGGACACATGGAGATGGGCCCGATGCCGGATTTGGGTGCTGCAAGTGAGTGTCAGCGCGGGGCATCCGGAACCACCTGGAAGGCGGCCAAGCTGGAGCGGCCATGGGGGCGCAGCCGGAGGCCCCTTCCCAGGATGGCAGACCGGGATAGAAGAGCTGCCCCTGCGAACGCGCGGCCGCCGGTGCCTGCTGTGTGGGGAAGCGGCGGGTGTTGGGGAGGGGACAGGATGGGTGGTTGTGGGGGGAGGTGGTCAGTGTTCGTGAGGGTACCGTGGTTTTGTGGGCACACGGTGGGTGTGTGGGAACATGGTGGGTGTTCCTGAGGGGATGCGGTGAACGGCTGTGAGGGGACGCCAGGGGTGTTCTTGAGGGGACGCGGGCGTGTGGCGGGAAATACAAGGTGCGCGGGACGTACCCGGTAAGTGAGGAAGGGGCTGCCGGCGGGATGTCGCGGGCAGAGGGGCGGAGGAGCGGCACAGCCGGCAGCGACACGGCAGGGGCGGCCGCGGGGGTCCCCACAGAGCGGCGCGGGAGCGACGCGGCCGCCGCCTCAGGGACCGCGGCGCCGGGCGGCGAGGAGGAGGCGGGGCTCGCGCTGAGGAGCCGCCGAGCCAATGACCGCCGCGCCTCCCGCTTG
>JAYECN010439281.1:0-22180 GCA_035222435.1 Microcambeva ribeirae | reverse complement strand
GGCCTGGAACATCTGCCCTGTGAGGAAAGGCTGAGAGAGCTGGGCCTGTTCAGCCTGGAGAAGAGAAGGCTGAGAAGTGTCTATAAATACCTCAAGGGAGAGAGTGAGGAGGATGCGCTCAGCATCTCTTCAGTGGTGGCCACCGACAGGACAAGAGGAAACGGCCACAAACTGAAGGACCAAAGTTTCCACAGGAACTTAAGGAAAACTGTCCTGACAGTGAGGGTGACAGAGCCCTGGCACAGGCTGCCCAGAGGGGCTGTGGGTCTCCTTCCCTGGAGATCTTCCAAACCCGCTTGGACGCAGTCCTGAGCCACATGCTGTAGGTGACCCTGCATGTTCAGGGGGTTGGACTAGATGATCTCTAGAGGTCCCTTCTAACCTTAAGCATTCTATGATTCTATTTAACACATTCATAACATACAAAAGGTTATTTTAAGGTGCCCCCTTGCAAGAAGAATATTTGAAAAACTTTTGAAAACTTGGAAAGCTTTTGTTGGGGAAAATAGTTTGCTAGTATATTGCAACCTTTAATCACTCACTCCTTATTTTCCTCACTTATAAAAGTGCATAAAAGTTTGATAAATAGTAGCTCTTTATGAAATAATAACTTTGTGTTTCAATAAAAGTGGGTTTAAAAATACTATATAAATTAGAGCCTACTTTTCTAAATTCCTGTTTTCATTTATTTTTCTACGGTTCTGACAAATTAAAGAGTGAAGCCTAGACCTACAAAGGACTTAGGCACCAGAATACCAAATGTTGAAGTAAGTCATTTTTAGGTACTTGGTGAGACAATGAATTGCATTGTCTTGTTTTAGACCCCCTATTCTCCAAGAATAGGGATGAGTCTTACTAGAGCTCTGAGTTCTGCCTGTGGAAAAGGTTAGAAGAAAGACTATTTCTTAAACCCTACAGTTTCAAAAGAAAAAGTACTCAATAGCATTCTAATGACACATGTGCACTCATTGAGGATTTCTAGGCCCCAAGTCCTTCCTGAAAGCAGAAATGTTAAGAGCTCTTATTTTAAAAAAGCAAACAAGCAAATAAAGCTAATGGATAACAAAGGTGATGACTTTTCTTTACAAACATGATAGCAAAGAAAATTACCCATAAAATTAATTCTATAGATCAATAGTTAAAGCAATGATTTTAAGCAGGAAGCTTGAGTTTAATTCTTTCACCTTCATTAGACATTTTCCAAGCTTCCAGCCTCAGCTGGAAAAACAAATAGCAGACCTAGATGGTTAGAAGTATCAGTATTTGATACTACTGAAGCTAATAGGTCACTAATTGGTCACCTAATATACACATCATAAATACTAACTGTTCTGGGAGACTATACCCCTCCAGCTCGGTGATTAAGGCAGACACCTGGGATTGGGGTGGGGGAAATTGGCTTTCAGTCCTTGAAAAGCCATGCATTTTAGATAAAAACAGACAGCTTTTAGAGAGGTTAAAAAAAAAATAAAAAAGCACACAAGCACTCCCTCATCCTCTTGTATTGACACATAGAATTTGCAGCAACAGAATTTGAGTTTTGGGGATCAAGATTTTCAAAGCCCCGTATCTAAGTCCCATATTATGTGCTTCAATTCTTTACTCTTTAGCTAATATTGAAATCTTATCTTGGATGTCATTGTGTTTTTTTCAGTTCAAGTAAGGAGCACCTCCATGAGAGTCACTAGAGCTGTGTAAGTGCAAAATTTAACTCAGGATAAAACTTCAGTTTAAAAAGAAAGCATACATATCGTAAACTGAGAGAAGGTTAAGCATGCAAGCCACAGCACTTATTAGAGGTAACAGTTCTCAATGAAGAAATTTCAATGTCACACCCACTTTTGCTGATCAGTATTATCAATGTCAGCAGTGTTTAATCATCTGCCTCTGAATAGTGCTTGGCAGGTGGCAGCAGATGGAATGTGAAAGCAACACAGATCTTGAGGTCTGTGCAAACTAACTACAAAACAGACTATGAAGACAGATGCTGAAACGTTAGGAATGTTCTTGAATTTGAAGGATTCCTATGGCTGCTTGAAATGGTTCACAAAACAACCATATTTCCAGTACTCTACTAGTTCATCAGGCACATCATCTGCTGAAGAGGAGCAGGTGATCATAAGCCCAAGCTAAAGAAGCATTTAGCAAAGTCATGTTTAGCTGGAAGTAACCAGTACCACTCTTCAAACTACATCCAAACCTTTACTTAGATAAGCAACATCAGCTGGGTCAATCAATTTCATACAAAAGTCTTGAAAGTAACCTACACATAATTTGTATATATGAATCTCATATGGTGTGAGGAAAAGGATTGTCCACACAAGAGCACAGTTATGATTTCATTTCCTGCTATGCATTACTCCATTCTCAGTTTCCTAGCATTGGTTAGAGGGGGATAGCACAAACCATTGCTGTTACTCTGTGTATGAAACTGAGCACTAAGTTTCAGCAGACAAAACATGCCCAAGTTCCTCTGAAGTTGTAATAATAACAGGCTGCCATTGAAGAGTATGTCCAAAGATTATCCTGTCATATATCTCTTAGATTCCTCAGAAATGACAGCAGACCAATTCATTACTTAAAGAAAAAATGGTACCTTCAAGCAACATCTAAGTATTTTTAAAAGAACTAGTAAAATATACCATGATTAGGAGCTCTTGAAAAGTACTATTCTGTGGACTTAAGCTACCTCATGGCTTGCAAAGCCAAGGGTTTTGAAGACTGTTTGTTGATGACAGTTTTCAACATTGTGGTAAACCAAGGCCTGTAATTTGTAGATTTTATTTTTAGAGATCCTTTTTCAAGCACTTTGGCATTGATGGCTATGAGAGAGGAAGTAAAAGAAAGGAATCAAAACCAAAAACATGTAGAATTAAAAGCCTTTCAAGTTTCCTGAAGGGATTTTTTTCCAGGGAAAAAAAAAAAAAGAAAAGGTGGGTTTTGAGTGTATTTTCCTGCTTCTTATGGGAAGAATGAGAGCCTAAATTCAAGCACTAGGAGGCATTTGAAAGTTTCTTCAAGGTCATTGCACATGCAAAGCACACTCAGTGAGAAATGCCTGACATTATATCATAGTCATAAAATGCTGCTGATAGCAAAATACATAGCTATATTATACTCTCCCCTTTATATCAGAACAGGGAAGGAAAATATTGGCTAGAAAAACATATTGAAAAGATGAAAAGCAGGTTTTTCTTCAGCTCAACTTGCTCAACATTGTTGACAGAATCATAGCACAAAAACACAGTCCAGTGGCATTTAATCTCAGAACAGATTAATTCAAGGCAGAAGATATTCCTGCACAGCTTAATTTTTAATTATCACTTCTAGCAACCAAAGAGACTTTTCATATTTTTAGAATATGAATATGCTTCTTTTTAACAGTTTTCCTTCTTTGTCAAAACACTCAGGAGTCATTTTTGAAGCAGTTTCTTTCCAGAGTTGACAAGTCCTGCCACAGCTGTTTTTGACAAGTGACTCCAAAAGAAAGTCATACAGTTATACTTTGTTTTCTAACCAAGGTACATTTGTATTCACATTTTTCCCTTCAATTCTCAAATTTACAGTCATCTGCTATCTTCAGAATTATCTTGATATTAGTAAATCTTTCCTCTAATGATTCACTGTTTAAAGCCATGCTGTTTGTTAATGTCACAGTGTAGCCTATTCCTTTTCTTTTGCTTTTTACAGTTTCCTAAATACACTAGGGACATTCCTGCATGTGAGCAGAATTGAGCTTCACTACAACAGCCTCCTGAAACCCGCATCAAAAAAAAAAAAAAAAAAAAATCCAAAGTCATGAAAATCAACATTCTCCTTTCTCTAATAGCTACAATGCCATTTAAAAGTGGCAATACAGAACTTATTTGAGAGGGCCTGATTGTGCACCTTGACATTCTGCTGCAAGCTGAGCCTGCTGGCCCATATGTTTTCAGCAAAAGGAACTGAAAAATTCAGCCTCCTTCCTCACACCACCTTTGACTTCAAGAGAGGGTCAAAACTGCAAAACAAGCAGCTAGTTCACCTATTCCACACGTTAGGAAACAATAAAGCAAATCGTGTAACTTCAAAGAAAATACAGTTCAGTTACAGGACTTCCACTTTGCTTCAAAGTTTAGGAATATGCATTAATCATTATAGTATCTGGGTATAGGTCACTCATCTTTGGTCCTGTCAGGAGGTGTGACACAACCAACCAGTTTTTGTGCGCTCATAGCCTGATAACAGCATTACTTCTAAAAGAGGATGGAGGAATCAGAAGTCCTTAAGACTTGAGGAAACTCTGGAACTGAAAATATTTCATAGCATTTTGGCAGCTTTACTCCCTTTACAGAACAACCAGCTTGTAAAAGCAATTTCAAAAGATTTAACACAGCAGAGCTCCTTTTGATTTTCATGGGTGGTTAGAATAAAAACAAATATATAAAGGAAAAGCACTTTCAAGACTGTTTTTTTTCCCCCCACACTACAGCTGCTATGAGACCACCTGCCTTTATAAAATCTTGTAAAACCAGTGTTTTAATTGACATGAAATGGTTTCTATTTCTGCAGTAGGAACACTCAGCATCACTGAGTTTTCCTCTCATTCTTTATACAGAGGTTTGTGATGAAAGAAGTTCTAAAATCTCTCTTCATCTGGGTCAAATCCTGTCAAGATCTGTCTATATCTCCCATGAATGGCAGCATTTAATTGAGGAAAAACAAGAGAACAAAACACACTTTGGAAAAACTGTGTTGCACAGCATGTGGCATAATCTGTCGCAGTTTTACAAACATTGTCTTGCTGATTCCTAAGCAATGAATGAATGTAAACATAATACAGGTTTATTATTTTATCCCATGAAGTCCTAATATTTTTTTTTCTCCAGTTCTTTTAAAAGAAATGTGGGACTATTTTAAGACTATTTCTTTAGAAATAACGGAAATAATAAAAGGCTCCAAACATGTAATGAGCTCTGTCTAGAACATCTCCTCAGTTTGTCTGAAGTCCTTCCACTGCTGCTGCAGAGATCAAATCATAGAGACCCCAAAGCTCTTGGGTATCAGATGGGTAATAAATTGTTACCTGGAATTCATGGTAGAATATACGACTGCTTTATTTGCCTCAAATCTTGTTCATGGGACATCTTCCCTGTTTTTCATTGATTTACTCTGCTTAGCCTATATCTTGCTGTATCATTCAAAAATAATCAAATGCCTTATTTGTGAGCTAAAACATCTCTCCAAGGGTGTAGAGAATCATAAATAAATTTGGCAGGACTGTGCTTTCACTTGCTAAGCAAAATAGTGAAATATGTTGCTTATTCCAGTGAGTTATCATCATTTCCTTCCTCCTTCCTGTAGCTCTGATCTATTTATAAAAACCTTTATGTGCAAATGGTATTCATCTATCATTAATTCTTTATTCCATTACAGTAGTTTTGAAGGATAACTAGTTAGCTTCACTTCTTTCCTCCTTCATATCTTTGAGACTTGCTAGAATGCCTCTTTAAAATAATGGGTTTCTGTGATTTGGTAAGCTGTCTCTTACAGTTCTCCCACCTCCTTCACATGCACACACTTTGACAGCTCCTGTAACTGAGTTACACAGACAGAAAAAATAAAATAAAATAAAATAAAATAAAATAAAATAAAATAAAATAAAATAAAATAAAATAAAATAAAATAAAATAAAACCACAGACTGGATTTCCACTCACACTAAAGGGATTTAGTAATAGCTTCCCAATTATGTAAAATAATGTGAATTCTACCATGATGTAGATCTATAGTATTTACTCCTTTTGTTTTCCTTTTTACTGTTATGAATATCCACAGTGCAAATGAGTCACAGATAATAAAGAAGTTTTGCAGTGCTTCTGGCTGGTACCTTTAATTTTAATATATACACTTCAAAACAGCAGAGAAGCTAGCAAGTATGCATGGAAGCAGTTTACATCACACGGCTATAACTGTCCTTACATCAGTTAGCAACACTTTCTTCCACAATTTCCAGTAGTCCCACAATTCCAGACGCAACAGATGGTCCAAGCGGTGAATAGCAGGATCTAAATTATCCTACCAGGCAGTCCAGCCCACAACTGGAAAGCAGTCCATTGCTTTGACCACTGCTGGCTTAAAATGATGCAGCATTTCAATGACATATAAGAAATCACATAGATTTGCATCTGTTTGTAGAAAAATCATTTTTAAACTTGATACAGATTCCTCACTATCAGAGCACTAAATGAACTGATGTTATCACATAATTGCTTATTATAAAGTTATAATAGTTCTAATAGGAAAATTAGATCTTTAAAGATCTATGATGAAAAAGTCAAACAAAAATAATCTTTAGGCCTTTCTTTCCCAAAGATTAAGCCTTCCAGTTAAGTTTTTCAGGATAAATGTAAGACAAATTTTACTATGACAATCAATATATTTATACAAAGATTTTACACTCAGTTTTCAATGTATTTGGATATGCAACAATCAACTGAGAAACTGAGAGATTTAATGGTGAAGAGGGTATTAACTTGAGACAACACTGAAGAGGCTAATAACCTGCATATTTGTGCATGTCCCAACAATGGTATATAGGTAGTCTGACGAGTGCAAAGAAAAAGATTAGGCTCTCTTTAAATGTTTTCTTATGTGTAAAGTCTACAACTTAAAAGGTACCCTTTATATAGGTTCAAAAGAATCCTTTGAAAGCAAAGAAAGAGCTCTTTGAAGTGCTCCTAAATGCACCCAGCAAAACAGAAGTAAGAAATTAAACAGATTGGGTACTGGAAGGAAAATGACTAATTAACATAACCAGATAGGTGGAAAGCTTCAAATATAAGTGTAGTAGCAAGCTATTGTTAGCAATGCAGAATGAACTTATGTACATAAAAAAGATAAGGCTGTGACTGAGTCTCTGGATTGACAGAAAAACTGGAGACTACAAAGTACTTTGTCTTCTAGATGTGCTTATTTTCTCCACTGATTATAAAGGGACAGCCTCTCATCTACATGGGATTCAATACTGGCTGCATCCAGTTGAAGTCAGAGTCTGATTAAGCATGGCCAAACTATGCCAGCTCATTCCCAGCAAAACTATAAAAAACTATAGCAATGTTACCACACAGACTTCAGCTAAAGGATTAAGCAGACAGTAACCTTATGGAAATAATCACACATCTTTGTCAAGCCCAGGAAACGAAAAGCATAACCTTTTACTCTGCCCTATATCTGCATGTTTACTCAGACATCACTGGGTGCTAACACGACTATTAAAAACTTCTGCAAGTAGTATACTGCTAAGCATCTGGTCCAGATTCCAACACACAAGAACATCCACTTAACATGGTCTGATGTTCCAAACGCATTTGCAGGCTTATTGCCTGAGAAGTCAGGAGGTAAAATCAAGGCCATCTACATTTTGCATTAAAGAAAAAAAAAATCCTTATGACTGCATGGCTTAGATGATTACATATGATAATGAGACACTTTGAGTAAATTTAAAAACAGATTCCATTTGTTTCCAGTTGACAAGGAGAGGTATAAGATGTCTGTTAGCACTCTGTGCTTTCTATACCCCCTGCTAAAACATTTACAGTCAGTGGAAAAGCTCGTAATGAGTTTGGAATAAATACTTACTAAAGCAAGAGGCATTTGTAGACAGTGAGCAATACTTGGGTTCCAAAATCTTTCTTATCTATCATTTTCACCCAACATGATAGAATTGAAGACATTCAATCTGAATATCAAAAGAAGGAAATGTCTGGAAGAGCGCAGAGCTTTTTCAAACTTTTCTTCCCCCCTACCACTGTCCCTCAAGCAGTTACTCTTCTACAGTTACAGTTATTGAAAGCCATTGAAAGTGGAGCTATATATACCAAATGACAACATGGGGCTTAGCTTTTCAAAAGACCAGAGGGGATGATCTTGACTCCAGGGACCATGAAATGATGGAGTTCAGAATCCTGCAAAGAAGAAGCAGGGCAAAGCGTATGATCACAAAACTGAACTTGAGGAAAGCAAACTTTGGCCTCTTGAGGGACCTTCTTGGAAGAATCCCACAGCATAAGGCCCTACAAGAAAGAGATCTCCAAGACATCTGTCTTATTCTGTTAATATTCACGGTTTACCACCTCTGAGTACATAGAAAGGTCCATCCCAATGAGTAAGAATTCAAAAAAGGCAGGAGGAAACCTGCATGACTAAATAAGGAGCTCCTGGCAAAACTCAAACAGAAGAAGGAAGTGCACAAAAGATCGAAGCAGGGACAGACCACTTGGGAGCATTATTAGAACATTGTCAGAATATGTGAGGAGGAAGGCCAAGACCCATTTGGCGTTGAATCTAGCAAAGGGATGTCAAGGACAACAAGATGGGATTCTATAAATATATCAGTAACAAACGGAAGAAAACATGGGTTCCCTGATGAAGGCAGAGGGGATTCTGGAGACAAAGGACACAGAAAAGGCAGAGATACTGAATGACTTGTTCACCTCAGTCCTTGTTACTAAGACCAGCCCTCAGGAATCCCAGACTCTAGAGATGATGGAGAAAATCTGGAGAAAGGAAGATTTTCTCTTGCTTGAGGAGGATCAGGTATAGATCATATAAGCAAAATGGACATATACAAGTTCATGGGCCCTGTTGTGTGTCATGTGAGTACTGATGGAGTACATGTGTACTGAGGGAGCTGGCAGGCATCATTGCTAGACCACTCTCAATCATCCTGAAAGGATATGGAGAACAGGAGAGGTGCCTAAGGACTGAACACAAGCCATTATCACTCCTGTCTTCAAAAACAGCAATAAGGAGGAAAGTAAAGGCCAGTCAAACTTACAGAATCACTGAATCACAGAATCACTGAGGTTGGAAGGCATCTCTAGAGATCATCTAGTCAAATCCTCCTGCTCCAGTAGGGACACCTAGAGCACAGGGCACAGGGTGGCATCCAGGCAGGTTTTGAAGATCTCCAGAGACGGAGACCCCACGGCCTCTCTGGGCAGCCTGTGCCAGGGCTCTGTCACCCTCACAGGAAAAAAGTTATTCCACACATGGAGGTGGAACTTCTTGTGTTTTAATTTATACTCATTACCCTTTGTCCTGTCACTGGGCATCACCAAAAACAGTATGGTCCCATCTCTTTTACATTCTCTCCTCAGGTATTTATACATACTGATCACATCCCCTCTCAGTCTTCTCTTCTGCAGGCTAAACAGGCCCAGCTTGCTTAGTCTTTCATCATAGGATAGATGCTACAGTCCCTTAATCATCTTTGTCACTCTACGCTGGACCTTCCCTACAAGTTCCACGTCCCTATTGTGCTGGGGAGCCCTGAACTGCACCCAATACTCCAGGTGCAGCCTCACCTGGATCCCCCGCCTCGATCTGCTGGCAACACTCCTCCTCATGCAGGCCAGGATCCCATTGGCCTTCTTGGCCACCAGGGCACATTGCTGACTCATGGTTAACTTATTGCCACCCTAAATCCCTCTCTGTGGAGCTGCTTTCCAGCAGGTCAACCCCTAATCTGTACAGGTGCCTGGCATTATTCCTCCCCAGGTGCAGGACCCTGCACTTGTCCTTGTTGAACCTCATGAGGTTCCTCTCTGTCCAACTCTCCATCCTGTCTAGGTCCCTCTGAATGGCAGCACAGCCCTCAGGAGTGTCGGCCACTCCACCCAGTTTTGTATCATCTGCAAACTTGCTCAGGGTGCCCTCTGTCCCCTCATCCAAGTCACTGATGAACAAGTTGAACAGCACTGGGCTCAGTACTGGCCCCTGAGGGACACCACAGGCCACAGGCCTCCAACTAGACTCGGCCCCATTTATGACCACACTCTGGGCTCTGCCATCCAGCCAGTCCTCAATCCGCTTCACTGTCCACTCATCCAGTCCACACCAGATTCACCCACAAAAAGCTGATCACACCTAATTACCCTAATATATGGTGAATCTAAGGGTAGTTAGTTATAAACTTCACTGTGCAGAATTGCGCCACGCAGCCAACTACAGAAATGAAAGAGCTGTAAGCAGGGTGGTACCCTGAGATGAAGCTCCATGGTAACTCTCTATCAGTTGCATGGAGACAGGTAATTAGAAGTAGAGGATAGTAGAACAAATAGTAATTCAGCAGAGGGTCGAGTGAGGGCTGAGCACCAGTCTTGCACTGCATCCAATGCCATCCTGTATTGCTGATCCAAGGAAACTCTGCTGTGGGGAGCAGGACTGAGGGATGCATCAGCAAATAGGGATGGAAGGGCAGCAAAGCAAGGGAATGCAACAGATATTGGAGAGGAAAGTACTTCAGGAGCTTGAGCATACAAATGACTGACCATCAGACAGACATAACATTCAGAACATGACCTAAAGACCAACCTGAAATACATGGCTGAGAAAATCGAAGAACTTGTGGAAAAGAGCAAAAGAGCAATGACAAGGCCTCTTTCTGCCACGGTTTCTGTGGTTAGCAGGACAAACATCACTGCAGCTAATGGTCCATATCACTTAGGGTTCTCTGATTAGTTGCAAAAGTCCCTTTGCCTGAAGGACAGGGTTTCCTTAGAATCAGGCCTTTTGACCCAAGTTTGCTCCAGGAAGGGGATTTTAATCGAGTGAGGATCTGTTGTTAAACAGATGTATTTGAGCTGGCCATGGGATCACCAGAGACAGTCCCTGACACCTAGAAGGCCTTAGGACTTGGAGCCCTTCAGCCTTGAGACATTCCTAACATGCCTCAGTAGGCAAGTGCTGAGGAGGCAAAGTTCTCATTGATAGATTACATAAGCAGATGGGGAGGAAAAAAAAATCCAAATTCATCAGGCCATCTGTTTTACTATCATCCCAAAGAAGTAAAAATGGTTATTTTCATTCCATTTCAGCATTCTTCTAATAGTGTGGTGTTTCGAATAGGCTGCACTGAACCTGCAAAATCTTTTCTGAGTAGGGATGCCAAATTCAATGACCAGGCTTCTGTTTGCTGCTTATCTTTAAGGTATTTCTGTAAAGAACTAAGCAAAAGGAGAAGAAAACAGCACAAAGTAGTTACTATACACCTCAATTTTTTTAATGTCATCAGACTGTAGACTGTAGTTTAGGGAAATAACTTGCCTAAATTTTAATTTCTTGATAGACTTGGCAAGTAAAACCTGTAATTTAGTAAATGTTAAACAAATTTATTTAAAATATCAATCATATGAAGCCTCAGCTTATACACACAAACCCATCATTAGCACAATTATAGTTGTGAAAACCGTAAACGTTATCATTTAGCATTAACTTCCTAATAATCAAGGAATGGAAATGCAAACATTAGCTTCCAGGTTGTCACTCACAGAGCTACCTTTGATTCCAAGCTGTTTTACTCAGTATCACATATTTCAGTATTGATTATACAATACATATACGCTGATGGAGACAAGCTACTAAACATTGATTCATTATGCAAATATATCCTGGTCTAAGCTGCCAACTGATGCCCATAAGAGCGGTTCCTGTGGTACTTTTGCAGTTCTAATTTAAACAAGTTGAAGTATCATTTGAGATCTGTTTAATGGCAGGTCATCTTGAAGTTACAGAAAACACTATACTATAGCCACTTCTTTTTTTTTTTCCTTTTCCTTTTTGCTTTTTTTTTTTTATTTCCTACACTCTGTCCTTTGTAGTGAGAGTATCTGTCTTTCACTGGGGGGATACACAAGTTCAAATTTTGCCCACACTTGCAAAAGTGAGAGTGCCCCACATGAACCAAGATAGTGCTGGCTCGCTTTGCAGGTCCTCAGGAGAGAGCAGATGTCGCAGAGAGGATCTAGTCCCTTCTGCACAGCTGTGGAGAGTTCCCAGAGCTGCAGAACTCTCCACCAAGAAAGGCTGATTTGGAGATCCTGAAATACCACCCTCTTCAACCCATCTACCTCTTCAGTCCCACAGGGATTTCCTTCTGGTGGGTGGACAGCTGGGTTGATGGCATAATGAAACTCTAGCATCCAGATCTGTAAATGCATGTTCTGAAAACCTATGTTCATCTAGGTGCCCAGATGTGGATTCACTCTTAGATGTCTAGTGCCGTCTGTCTCTCCACTGTGCGTCTGTAATTTGGTGTGGTATTCTTACTGAGTGAGACTTTGTCACTTAAGTGATAGTCACTGTTTCTATGTCATTTCAGAGCAATAAAGGGTAGAAATGTGCCAAAATCCTGTGACATTTTTCCTTTTATATGCTTCACTGATTTAGTAATTTGGCTGAAAAAGTTACAACTTCCTTCTTGTTTAAAAGAGATCTTGTTTCTTTTCATAAACGAAGCAGACTCTATGAGTACTTTGCACAGACAAAACCAGCATAGATTGTGGCTGAGAAAAGCAAAAACATTTATCCATGCTTGTCTTTCTACATAGTTTTCTGTGTACACTTTCCTGATCTACTGCTTGTGGGGTGAATCCAGCTCCCCACTGCTTTTGCAGTTTTTCTTCTGAACTTGAAGTAGCAAATAAACCTCCTGTACCCTGTGGAAGTGGGAAGCTTAGAAATAGTACTTACAGCAAGTGACCCAAGATATGAATATCTGCTCTAATGCCTATTTAAAGTCTCAAACTCCAGAGCTAAATCCCCAAAGCTAAAGACCTGCAAGAGCTCCTTTTTCTTACAAACTGAAAAAGCAAGAGGCTGATAATAAGTACTCCCTGATGGAAGAGATGTATGTACCACCTGGGATGCAAAGCCCACTGAGAGCTGGGAAATGATTATCTTTTCTTTCACACTACTGAAAATCTACAATGTTAGGTGGGAACTTTTGTATGAGACATGTGAAGATTTGGGGAAGAGAAAAGAAAAATGAAAATGAGTGGCATTTCCCAGAAATTCAACTTTGAAAGCAATTCTACCTCCAACAGATCAGTGGGCATGAACCTGCACTGTTGTTCAAGATTATAAAACCCAGGATGAAGAATGCAAATCTGGCACTTCTAATTTCCTGACAACCTGGACTCGGTAGTATTGCCTCTTTGACATTTGTTGCCACCACAGGCCACAGGGAAGGCAGGCTGCATCCCTGCTATCTTAGAGGTGTCAAAGTTAGATGGTTAAGCCTGGGCCAGTCACAGCAGGCTTCTTTTACAGTTATTACAGAAAAAAATGACACCTCCAGAGATAGTTCACTTGATCTATCTTGGACAACTATTTTAAGATGTGATGAGTCATTTTGGAGGTACATGTCTCTTTGAACCAACTTTAAAGGGAAAACAAAAGTCCAGCCCAGCTTTTTGGGTGGTAAGGCTGGAGCAGAAAAGTTTAATGTGTTTCCATGACTCAATGAGTTTACACCACTGAGGATTTGGCCAAATTAAGTCAATATCTTAGTATGAAATACCTCAATTCAGGGTAAGGAAAATGTGTTATAATCAGATACAACTTCTTCCTGAGGCAAGAAGCTGTGAACACCAGCAAATGAGAACCACACTTTAAAGTGCAGAAGAGAATGAAAGAACACATGAATCTGCAGTTCTTCCAGCAATATTGATTAGGTTTTACAGATTTATCCCTGAGGGTTATTTGAATCCTGAAGAAAATTATATTGCTATGCTTCTAACCCAATAAGGTGCTTACTGTGCCTTAAGTCTTATGCTATTTTGACCTGAGGTCTTATGCTATTTCAACCAGACTAAACTCATTCTTTTCTCATCAGTATTATTATTGCAGGTGTCCACCTGCACTGACCAAGTGTAAGTGTTGGCTTTAGGGGAAGCCCTTTACTCCATTGCCTGTGCTGATGCATGTTGTAGTAGCCTACCCATAAGGAACCTAGTAACTTTAGGGAAAGAAATACTCATGGCCTGATAGATATGATACAAGACCTTTGTAGGTGGGCTGTCTTAGAAAAGATATGGCAGCAGCATCTGCAGATACCCTTGAACATCTTGAAGCCACATTTATGCTGCCGTACTTCACCTCCATAGCTTGTCACTGACCTCTGCATTGTTTCTGCATGCTGAGCAGCTCTCAGATGCTGTTTGTGTGTTTGTGAAGAAAACACGTAAAGTAGCTAGGAAAAAAAAAAAAAAAAAAACACAGAAAGGAGAGTCAAGGAAGTGTAACACAGAACAGCAAGCTCAGGGCATTTTGAGGTTTTCTGTGTTTTTAACCAGGAATTGCATTTCAGGGCATGAACATAGGTCTCCTTCTACTTGCCCTGCTATGTGGCAGACTGCGTCAAGGCTTATCAAGGGAAGATGCATATGTAAATGTGAGTGTGAACAATGCATGATTATGAAAACCAGTACCGTCCAAGAGTGTTTCTGTCCAAAATCTGATAAAGAGGAAATTAACTGGGATAAATTTAAGACAACTATTATCCAGATTAAACAATAACCAGAAGATTATGAAGAGACTGTAGAGAAAAGAAGGGTTCTGCTTGAAAAGAAGCAGCAGGGAAGGTTAAAATGTGTGACAGGGAAGAGACCTTGGAAAGGTCTCTGAGGAGCAGGAGCAGAGCAGCAGTGACCAGGGCTTGGCAGTGCTGGTAGTTGCCCCATGGCACTGCTCCCTCCCCATGGTCATGGGGCACTGGGTGCAGTCAGCACCAAGAGGGGAGTGTGGGGCAGTGTGGGGGCACCCGCACTTTGGGGATGCCCTTGGCCCATTGGGGCTTTCTCTGGCACAGGGGTCCAGAAGGTGCTGGGGTGGTGCAGGGGGAACCCCCTGCCCAGGAGAAGGGCTGAGCGCTTGTAATCCACATGGATATGAGGGTGCATTTGTGTGAGCACGTGTGTGCAGGGAGCTCTGTGAATGTGTGAGGTCAGAGCTTGTGAAGAGCCACAGAAGAGTGTTCAGTAGTTTCAAGTGTTTGTTAACACCTCACACATATCCACTATTTCTCTGTTGTATTGCTGCTATTGATGTTTAATGCATAGCTCACTAATTACAAGTGATAAATAAAGCCTCAGTCCCGATTCCTGATTTACATCATGTGAGGTGAGCATTTTTTTTTCCTGCAGCAGGAGGCTCTGACATATGATACATCCGCCTTTACACTTGCTGATGGATCCTGTTATCCTGAGGTATTTTTAACAGGTGAAAGTTCTGCCTAATTCTTCCTCTTCACATGCCCTATACCTTCATGTTGACACATTGTTAATTCCTTCCCTACCTCCATGAAACTTGGTGAAGCAGCATCCTTGCCTTGAGGAATAGCTCTTTACTCTTTTGAGACTCTCCGCCTGCTAATCCTCTTGCTTACAATTATTTATCAGACACAGCAGCTTTTGAGCGCAGAGCAAGCCAATGCTGAAGGCTGGCTCCCTCAGTCAGCTGGTGGGTGGTTATTCTCCACTGCAGCTGAAGCTATGAAGGAGTTAGGAAATGCCTATAAAATTTGTGGAGAAGAGAGAGACTGCCAGCTCCTGTTTCCATGACCTTGTCATTCCTAACCTCAGGGACATGAAAGCAGTGAAGCTGACAAGAGGGACAGAGCCAACAAAGTCCTGTTTCTTGAGGGTTATGTCCATAATTTAAGCTGATGATTTTCTGGAGCATATTTTGAATCTAGAGATGACCTCAGAAAATCTATTTTTTTTTCTTTTTAAAGGCCTCTTTAAGATTTCTAAGTGGCACAAACATACTCATACTGATGAAAAATATTTGAAAACACATGCCGGAGTTTGAGAATAGCACAAACGCTGTAATACCATCAAGTGGTATTTTCTTTGTCTTGCATATACTTAATGTTTATGACTGCGATAGAAAAGACTTAGTTGCCAAATAGAAATTTCAGTGGTTTCTTAATGAACAGGATACCTCTGTCTTTCAAAGAGTATATTTCCATTTCATTCAATATCATACCTTCAGCAGTTATAAATCAATACAGCTAGAATTACTTTCTTGGAGCTATGCTGACTTCTATCCCTGGGGGATACACCCTAGAGCCTCTAAAATTTTAAATGCATTGAATACAGAGACTTCTGGTTTATTAAATTAATGGGAATATAGATTCACTTTGAAATAATAGAAAACTCAAACAAGAGACAGAAATCAGAATTTGAGAAGCTCATGACTTTCTCAAATGATTCATAACTCAAAGAACATGATCAGTTTTCTTCAGACAGGGTTGGATAATTTTCTCCTCTCTCCCTAGGAAATAGTATCACTTGATAAATGAACTGGTGTGGGTATGAATAACTCCATCTCCTCATAAAAAGAAAATACTGTTCACAACTTTTAGCAGGTTCTTAAAAGACAACATTTAGAAAACACTGCTCAGAAGAAGCTTTGCTTTTTTTTTTTTTTTTGATCAAAAATATGATTTAAGTTGTATGAAGAGGTAAAGAGCATGAGCAAAAACAATGCAAGAATTCTGCATTCTTTTTTAACCTTCTCTTTCCCCTCTCTAATATTGTCCAGAAAAACAAAAATAAACAAAAATGTTACACATTAACTGGAAAGAGAAAAATAACTTTTTGGCAAGTTCCACAGCTGTTCTCAATTGGCAGAGAAGTAATAAATGCAATAAAGGGACTGGCTTCAAAGAGTCCCTGGAAAGAGCCTGATATAATGATTAGATCAAATAGGCTGTAGAGTGAAGTATATATGCACTGAAATTCGCTAATATGATGCTAGTCACAGGAAATAACATTGAGATCTATGCCCAGAAAAAGGGGACAATTTCACTGTTCAAAGTCTTTGCCAAGTTATAAAGAACAATCTTGTACTTTAAATCAGAAGATGGTTTTAGGAATAATGTGGTAGCTTTTATCAGTGTTGTAACAGATTCTTGGGCTTTTAAACTATTTGTTTTGGTGGCATGGTTTACCTTAACTAAAATGCAGACAGGCATTTTTGCAAGCGTTAATGCTTTCATGGAGTTGTTTGTCTTGAAAGAGGATAACACAGTTATTAACTCGCACAAAATTCTTGTGAGAAAAAATGTGTATAGCCTTAAGGAAAAGAAAAAGTAAGCACATAAAAACATAACGTGCTTCTCCATAGTTTCAAAACTCTTCTGCCAAGTTTTCTTACTAAGATGAAGTTAAAGTTTTTGTTCCAAATTTTCTCAAGAATCTATATTGTGACTGAATAACTAAGTGACTGAAATGAGAGCTGAACTGGCCAGATTTGCATGCAGACGAGAAAGAATATCAGTTACTGCACAAAGCATCCCCTGGTTCTCACACCATCACAGAGTTCACAACTTGGCCCATTACAGAGCATCAGCTGGGGGATGGTGTCTCAGCCCTTCATCAGTAACTAAGATACAGCAGCTGTCAAAGGAATAAAATGATTTGCCTGAGCATAACTGACGACTATTTATCCCATTAGCATAAATGCTATGAAAAGTTTATGTATGTTCAAGATTTATTAGTGTGTCAAGTCAATGAGGGAGGTGAGCCTGGCGCAGTATAGCTTATGTTCTGTTTGCTCTTTCAAGTCATTGTGCTATGTTTGTGTTAAATAAAAAACTCTTCAGATTGTCATTTCCTCCTCTCTTCTTCCTATGTTGGCCTTAATTTTATTAAAAGAGCAGTGGGACTTGGCTGCAGGGAGGAATAGAAGGAGATCTGATAAAGAAAATGCTGAGTAAGATTGGTTTTCTGTTGATCTCATTTTGCATTTCCTCCTGAAGAGCCTGGTCCATGCATAAACTTCTCTGCAGGCTAGGAAAACATGGGGTAGGCATCCATACATGTCCACTGAAATCAGCTTCCTGAATTGTTCTGTCATTTGAACCTTTTTCTATATCTCTGACATATACAGAGACAGCTTTGTTTATCTGGATGAGTTAGAAGAAAGGAAGAGATATGATAGGCACATAACATTTGTTCTAAGGTCTGATAGGCATCTCAGAAGTGAGATGGAAGCAGGACACTGATGACTCTCCCATGACACAAACTATTGGAAAATACGTATGCTTTGAAAACAGTGAGTTGCAAGGGCTGAAACAGTCCAAGAGAATTTAAGAAATTATGCATCTAACTAGTGATGTCTGAACTCTAGGGAACAAAACCAAGCTAACTGAAGCAGTGTGCCAAAAAGAAAACCTTTGGTTACATCCTACGGCTAGAAAGAAGCCAGTTAGAACGTCCTCGAAGAATTTCCTTCTCTGGAGCAGACAGTTGCTTCAAACTCTGTGGTCAGGAGGAAACACTTCTGTAAGTAGGCTTGGATTTGAAAGAAATTGTCCTAGATGCCTGTCTGGATTTAATCGGATTGGCACCATTCCTTTGGCATCAACACAGTGCAGAGTCTGAAGAGTGAAGACTCACAGAAAGAACAGCAAAATCCAAAACTTGCTTATTGTCTGAGCTTTGACTTGAAGAAGGATAAAGCCCTTGTCATCCAGATCAGATGGCAGTGAGGGATGCATTGTACGCCTTCATCTCAACAAAACAGCTAACACTGGGCTACTGTTGCCTGAAGAGCCATATATATGTACACATATGTATATGTGTTATGTATGTGTATGTATGTTATATATAATATACACATACATAACCTTTCTGTTTTTTTTTCCATATATGCATAGAAAGAAAGTTAGTAATAATACAGGTTGCCTAAAACTACAGAAAAATCTTTTCAGAAACACTATTTCAAAAGGCTGATCAGCCACTTCTCTAAGACTGCCAAGGCTGCTCGTAGACATCATCAATGTCTATGCAGTGCACACAGTTCCAAGGGAAAAAAAAAAAAAAAAGAATGTTAGTTAAAGGAAGGACCAAATTTCAAACCAGTGAAACACACAAGGATAGAATTCAGATTTTTATACCAGCCATTTCTGGGCTGCTGAATCCTACCCTACATTTCTGCCAACTGCAGGGGAGCCTTAGAGACCACACATTGGGCTTGACTTAGTTCCTTAAATGGAGGCAGTAGTTGCCATTTGAGGTGCTCCAAGATCTCACCAGGCCTCCAGCTGCCTCCTTAGAATGATGTCTAGTAGATCCTGTGTCTTGTCTAGTAGATCCTATGTCTTCTATAGGTATCAGGGCACCACAAGGCTGGGGGCTGCCTTGAGGCAGCAGGGCCCTGGGGAAGCTGGGGCAGCCCTAGCCCCGGGAGAGTGTCAGGCCAAACTCACATCTGGCTTATTGACATTACGATTTGGTTGACATCTTTTAGCATTCACGCAAAAGAGCTCTTAAACCTTAGCAAAAATAGCACCAGAACCATTACTGCTATTTTACAGGAATATTGGAAAAAGGGCTCAGCATTGTTGACACCTGTGAGTGAACCTGGCAAATAAAGTAGATGCAGCAATTGGTTAGAGAGGAGTAACACTTGCCCCCTGATTTAGCATATACTAAATAAGATCAGCTAATTAAAATTAGCATTTTATTTAACTCAAGACTGTTTAATGCCTGGGATATAGAAAACAAACAACTCTCCTTTAAAAATGCCAAAAATCTATCTAATTTCCTTCTACTATAGTGGTCTTGAAAACAGGAAGAAGCATATCTTGAATTTAGCTATGTTTTAAACAGTGTGAAAAGCATTACACCTGGAACAGTTAACCACATGAATACAAAACAGGGAACACTGAGCTGGATGCTGGCTCTGTTTCAGAGGGATCGCAGATCGGTAACAGCCTGGTTTGCGGTTTGGCACTGTAAGAACTGGGGAGAGGTGGCAGGGCTCCACACGCTCAAGAAAATGAAGGGGAGAGAAAATGTACAAAATAAGAATAAGTCAGATTTCTAGAAAACCCGCTGATTGCAAGAATGGCATGCTTTAGTTCAGTAAAACAAGGTTTTTCAAATATGTAAAACTGCACTTCCAAAAAAAAAAAAAAAAAAAAAAACGGGTAATGAAAAATTCCTCCCTGTCCAGGTGGTTACCAAGAAATGAATGACAATTAAGATAGATGAGTCACAGTTTCAGAGAACTTATTACTTAAGTTCGTATTTTCATATTACTTTACCTAATTGTTAGGTGAAACATGAGGAGAAACTTTCTGATCATTCACGTAGTTACTGCAACTGTGTGTATTCCTGATTAGAATATTTTAGAGCATTTTTTTCACAGCTCAACAGGAATATTTAATGATATAACCCTACCTTGAGTCAATCTGGGTGAGCTAAATGACCTCTTGAAAGCTCTTCAAGGCTCTGTTTCAATATTTAGTCTAGAAATACTCTGACTAAATACTCTGACTATGCTTTTACCTAGCTCTGGGGACTACTTGGGTCTTCGTTCTCTTCTCTGTTATTCATTGGAGTTTCATATGTTTTCATGACTTCAAGATAGGAGATTTGATTTACTTTTTTTTTTGACAATTAGCGATTGAAACCCCTTCTGCATCTCACAGTGTTCGATGCTAATCTCACTGGGGAAACTGAAGGGCAATTTATTCTTAACGGAAACATCTAGCATTGTAAAAGTTGTAAGTATATCAAATACCGTTTCGACAATTATTTTTGTATGTTTTAATTCAGCACCCAACAGGGCAGGGATCAACAACTGCCCTCATTTGCTACTCATCTGACAAGAAAGAGCACATCCCTGAAGGGCATATGCTGAAAGTGAATCATGTTGCTAAGATACCCATTAAAGTACGTTGTTAATTGACGATGAATAGCCTCCTAGTTATTGGGAATGTTTCTTCCAAGCTCTGTTTCATGTGGTTTGCAAATGAGACATGTCCTGGTAGCTGCTGATGTCAATGGCAGTGACACTGGTTATTTAAAAATACAGGGCAGGATATGAGAAGGCCCGCGGCTGTCAGATAAGGAAGTTACCTGTGTTTGCTTTGATGGTGGCAATGTTGTTTTGGTGACTGCAAAACTCTGCGTGAGGGAAGAGGAGCAAGTGAGGAATCAGAAAGCACGATGAGATGGTCTGAGTTTTTGCTGTGCAGTTTTATATCCTGACCACAGTCTGAGGAACAAAAGCTCTTCTACCTCCTGTAGCTATTTATCTTGGAGCACAGTCCTGTACATAAGTAAATGCTTTGGCTAATGTTAATTTTTGAGGACATTTTCAGTCATGTCTCGGATGCAATGGATATTCAGAACAAACTTAAATAAGCCTTGTTGTCATGATCATCCACTTTACAGAAATGTATGATGAAATGTACTCCATCAGAAATAAATAAAACATATCAGTTGCTACTCTTATGGTCATTTCAATGGGTATCCAAACACTTTTCCCTTTTGCTTTAAAACTGAAGGCAAAGGCCTCCATATGTTCTCTTAATTACTAGGCTGCAAGATCTGAGAAAAGGTGAAAGTTAATGAGAAAAAGAAACATCAGCATACAGGAACACAAAGCACTGTATCTTCCTGTAGTTAACAGGGTTTACAGATGCTCTAAGAGGTTTACTCTTTACATAAGAAATGATGCATGAAAAACAGTTTTACAAGAATTGTACGGCATCTGAAAATGGAGCAGCAGTAATGTAGTTTGCCCTTTTCTGAATTTCTGTCTGCTGAAATGGCATGCGTGTAGAAGAGCTTTCAATTAAAGGCCTGTTAATGAATTGTACCTTGCCAGCTCTTGCAACGTGTCCCCTCCGTGAACCACTTCTTGCTGAAAGCTGGGCATAACTAATAGGGAAAGGATCACTTTATCCTTTCTTTCAAGCCTTTTAGGGTGACCAAAGTGGAGAAAGGACGGTGGATTAGGCAGACGTTTACAGTGCTTTGCTGTTGTGTATATTCTTCCACTGTTCAAACATCTACTTCCATACAGTTATAAATATAACAAAAATGCTATAAAAAATACCCCCTCAAAAGATCAGTTGTAATGGAGATAAGCTTATGCTCAGTGGTGCTCCAGCTGTTGCCAAAGAGTGGAATCACTGGTTGCTAGTGGCAGGACCAGCTAGACTATATATGTATATGTATGTATATATGCATATGAGCTTATGAAAAACTGTGTGATTGCTTGTATTTGCATGCATTTTTTCCTTGTTCCTGAAATACTTTTTTTTCACAAGCTGCCTGCTACATTCCAATTTTGTTGTGCTTCAGCATAACTTCATTCTTTGCCACACTTTTTGTTTGCTGAATATTTCCCCAGGCCTTAATTTACTCCTCAAAATATCTGTAGGTTAAGAGTTGTTAGATAATTAATAGAGAATTTGCCCAGCAAACTGGGCTGTTAATCAGTATTCATTGTTTCATTTTTCAAAAAACCTACAACAATTAAACTATAAACAGAGTAGAATGGGATTCAGAGAACATATAAATCATATACATACCTGGACTGATGTTTTCTCATAT
>JAYECN010439274.1:0-22181 GCA_035222435.1 Microcambeva ribeirae | reverse complement strand
GGAGGCGATGGGCTGCGTGGCGGCGCGGCCGGGCCCGAGCGGCCGTCGCTGCAGCGCTCCCCGGGCCCTGTGGCTTCCTCCCCGCCTTCCCCTGAGGCGGGAGGGGGGTAGCGCGGGCCCCGCTCGGCGCCGCTGCGGGGCTGGGTGAGGGGAAGCGGGGCCGCGGGCGGGCCGGGCGGCGGCGGGGGGAGGGGAGGCGGCGCTGCTCCGTCATGGTGGCTCATGGCGGGGAGCGGCCGTTAGGCCCGTTGGAGGGGCCGGGCGGGGGCTCGCGGCCTGGGCTGGGGGAGGCGCCTGGGAGCGCTTCGCGCGGGCTCCGGCGCCCCGAAGGCGGATTCCCGTGAGGAATTCCCGCTCTGGACAGGGAGAGGTTGGCAAGGACGGTGTTGGGGGGGCCAGAGACACCTTCACGGAGCGAGGAGGCTGCTCCTTGGGCTCCTGAAAGGCCCGCAGAGGCGGCGGCGACGCCGTCCGCCCGTTGCCGCGCTCGCGGGGTGGGCGGGGAGGCGCGGCCGCCATTAGCGCGCGCGCGGCCGCCGCGTGTGCGGAGCCCGGCAGGCGCTTCCTGCCCCATGAATGGGCCCGGGACCACGCGCGCCTGGTGCTGAGGAGGAGGAGACGAGGGGGGAAGACGGCGGCGTGGGCCGAGCCCGAGCCTTCCCCTCGGCGGCTGCCGGCGGGCGGGCGGAGCACGCGCCTTCGGAGGCGATTTGGGAGCTGAAAAGGGCGCCCAGCCCCTTCCGGCTGGGCCTTGAACCAGTTTGCCTGTTGTGAGCTCACATGCTTCCATTTCCCCTGCAGACCCAGTATGGCCGCCCAAGGAGAGCCCCAAGTGCAGTTTAAGGTAAGCAGCTACATGTTTTTTAATATATATTCATTCATTAGAGAAGTAGAGTGCATAACTCTTGCATTCCAGTGATGGGAGGATTAATTTTGAATTGTTGATTAATCCTTAACAGTGCACTTATTTTATTGAGTATAATATTAAAAAAAGCTTATATCATAACTCTTGTGTCATCAGCGTGCTGCTACTTGCAGTTTAATAATGTTTAATGATGCTTTGGCTATAGCTTGATTGGAAATAATGTCAAAATTGAAGTTCACGGTTAGTAGCAAGGTGGGGAGAAAGTGCTTAGAATGGAGTTTAAAAATAAACACTCTTAAAGACAGGGGAAAATGTTAAAGAATTCAATTTAGAACAAAGTATTTTTGGTTGTATTTTGATTAAACACTGAGAAGTTAAGGCTCCTTCATGAAAGATTATTTGTTAGTTAGACTGACTGCAGGGTTTTCTTAATGAACAAGATACCTGTATTCTGATTGTCCTGTAATGTACTTTCCTAATTGTAAGGTTATTTTCAGTTTTTCCAGCTGAATTACTTTCTGGTTTCTTGAAATATTGTCACTTTGGGGGTGAATAACCCAACTGTTCCGAATTTATTGTTCAGTAGAAACATTTACAGTACTCCTTGGTGTTCAGCTATGCAACCTAAGAAATGTGAGTTAGAAAATAATGGACTTGATAATTCAGGTCCTAGTACATTGAGTTGCTGCTTGAGCGTTTTCAGTCTTTATAACGTTTTGTAGGACAGATTTTTCTATTAGTACTTAGTGTTTATATTGAAAGCAATGATAAGCTTTTAATGCCCTGACTTACCTGTCTTACCTGCCAACAGCTTGTCCTGGTTGGTGATGGTGGTACTGGCAAAACAACATTTGTAAAACGTCATTTGACTGGTGAATTTGAAAAGAAGTATGTAGGTATGTCTCCGGTAGCATCTTAGATTTAATGTTACAACTAGAAGTGAGATTCACAAGTTACTAAAAAACGCTGCTTTTTCTCATAACAGCAACACTGGGTGTTGAAGTTCATCCTCTGGTGTTCCATACCAACAGAGGTCCCATTAAATTTAATGTATGGGACACAGCTGGCCAGGAGAAATTTGGTGGCCTGCGAGATGGCTATTACATTCAAGGTAAGCTGTAGCAATATTGTGCACCTTCTACAGTCCTCCTATGTTCTGCTAACATTGGCCACTCAAACTTTTGTATAGGCTCAGTGTTTTTTTGTTGAGTTACTAGTTCTAAAGTAGAAATTATCTAAGCAGATTCTGTGTCTGAATGCTAATGTGGGCTTTGCTATTAACAAAATGTAATAATGCACTCTTACTAAAAAAAAAAAAAAATAAAAATAAAAATGCTGCCCATCACTGAACTTATATGCTTTGGTCTGTGTGAACTCACCTGTATTAACTAACTGCCCTGGGGCAAGGACTTTCGACACCAGCTGTAACTCTCCAGATTTAATAAACTTTTCGAGAACACTGGCAGGGATAAGATTGTCAACTTGCTTGCCAGAGTGCCTTTGTTCAGTGTCTCTCAATTTTTGGCTTGACCAAGTGCTATTCTGTGTATCCTTGAAATTCTGCAAGGGATTATTAGTCTGACAATATTACTTTTCTTTACAAATAACAGCATCAAGTCAAGTACCGGTGTTTTTTGAAAATCTCCTTTTGAACAAGGGCGTCCCAACGTGTGGACTACAACCTTTCAACTTACCTGACAGTCTGGATAGGATGTCTGAGATCAGTTAAATAGGTGTTAACTAACTTCTGTCAAATACTTAGGTAAATCAAAGTTGATGTTTGTAATCCTAGTCTATTCCAACTTCATACAGCACTGTGGTATTCAGTAGGACACTTATATGAATAAAGGTAGCTGATGTTTAGGATTGGACACTAAACAAGATGGCATATGGTCATGGGCTGAATTTTGTGTGCTTATATGTATAGAACTTATCTACAGAAGATAGCTGCTCAGAACACCTGTGCTTAGCGGAAGAGTTAAGGCAGGCATTGTAATATAATATGGAATTTCTATACTTCCGTCTCTTGATAAGAAGGTGAGTTCTTACTGCATTGGTGTAAATTGACTGCTCTTTTTTTACAGCTCAGTGTGCCATCATAATGTTTGATGTAACATCAAGAGTTACTTACAAGAATGTACCTAATTGGCATAGAGATCTGGTACGAGTATGTGAAAATATCCCTATAGTGTTGTGTGGCAACAAAGTGGATATTAAGGACAGAAAAGTCAAGGCAAAATCCATTGTCTTCCATAGGAAGAAGAATCTCCAGGTATGATGGCATGAATTCCTAGAAATCCAAGTTATTAAACTTTAAACTACATTTGGTTTCTGTGTAGTAATCTGATAATATTATTATTCCATGTTTTTCTCTATAAATTACAGTATTTCATCTTTACATCCTGTTTGCTTCTTGAACCTAACTTCAGGGGAGGGGGAAGTGATCTTGTTGAGGATTACCACTCAGCCTTGAGGAGAAACTATGATAAGAGATTAAAGAGTTGATATGCATTTGGCTTTTGCTGTTCAGAGTCTCACCAGGTCTTGCAGAAGTGAGACCCTTCCAAATAAGCAAGTCTCAAGGAAAATAAACTAGATGCTTTATCTCCTGGAAGTTTCATCCTTGGTCAGGTCAGATACCTTAGTTACACAGTATACAGTAATTATCCACCTAAAACTATGTTTCTAGACCTAAAGATGTTAACTGTTTATGAGAACGTGGATGAAAATCAAGGCAGTGGATGAGTGGAAAGAAAAAAACAGAGCTGATCAAATACATACTAGTTTTAGTAATCTAAGAATTTCTGAAAAATGACATTTTGTGTGTGTCTAATACATACTCTCTTTGCAGTATTATGACATTTCAGCTAAGAGTAACTACAACTTTGAGAAGCCTTTCCTCTGGCTTGCTAGAAAGCTAATTGGAGATCCTAACTTGGAGTTTGTTGCCATGCCTGCTCTTGCACCCCCAGAAGTTGTTATGGACCCAGCACTGGCAGCACAGTATGAGCAAGACTTACAGGTAACTGCAAAATGGGCAGTCATTCTGTGTTTGTGCCCTTTGTCTGGTACTTGGATCTATGGGGCAAACAAGTGAAGAACAGTTCTTAAGTGCAGCTTTTTTCTTTCAGATTGCTCAAACTACTGCACTGCCAGATGAAGATGATGACCTGTGAGGGATGAAGCTGGAGCCCAGCGTCAGAAGTCTAGTTTTATAGGCAACTGTCCTGTGATGTCAGTGGTGCAGCGTGTTTGCCACTTTATTATCTAGCTGAGCAGAACATGTGCTTAATCTTTGGGATGCTGAAAGAGATGAATGGGCTTCGGAGTGAATGTGGCAGTTTAAAAAAAAAAAAACTTCATATTTTGGACCTGCATATTTAGCTGTTTTTTGGACTGCAATTACTTCCCCTTTGAGTTTCAAATATAAGACTGCTGCAGTCACATCAGAGTATTAAGTGGTAAATCTTGTTTCTGTCATTCCCATTCTTTTTTTTTGTTTAGATAATAAAGTTGTATTTCAAATATCTCTAAGCAAGTGAACTTTCATGCATTGTTAGGAATAATTATTCCAAAAGTGTCTTCTGTTCTTCAGTTGAAGCTGATACTTCATTGTTTGTGTGTCTCCTTTCCTCTTTCTCTTCCACAAACCTTCTCCCCTCTCTTATGCTGCTCTTACTAAATCAGAGCTCAGTTAACCTTCCCTTTATTTCCTGGAGCCTGTAACTTCACACCTGAGGAGAGCTGAACTGTCAGGTAAAGCTAAAGCAGTGAACGGTTGATTGGTAAGTGTGACTGAATCAACAAGTCAGCATAAACTATCCCATATGAACGGGCATGTTTATGTAATCTGCAGGGCTCCCTGAGTAGTTCAGCTTGCATATGCTACCTTAGATATATTCTCTAAAATATAACTTGCAGTATGTTCTACAACATGCCTTGAGAGCTCTGTATTTTATTAGCCTGAAACAAACAGCATCTAAGTCTCTTTAAGTGATGTAAAAGCTGTATCTTTGCATGAATGTCATTCAGTAGAGCTATAACTGATGAAACAAATTCTGCTCATCTTAAAAGTCACTAACTAGAGAAAGTTGTAGTTGAGCTTAAAAAAAAAAATCTTGGCTACAAAACAGCATATCAGCTAAAACCACACTTGTATAAATATCAAGACTTTACTGTAACTGCACCACGTTCTTAATTTGAAACTCCAGCTTATTACAGCACAAATGGTGGAAAATGTCAACTTTTAACACTATCTTGTAGAAATTAATCTTGGTCAATAGTACTGCTAGTAAACAATATAAGTTTAAGATTCCATTTTTCAGTAGTGTTTGAGTACATGAAGCCTTGAACTCTTCAGTTTTGTATTTTTGGTTTCTTAATAAAGTGAAGCATTTCATTTATTCCTCTTAATTTGCATGTTTGTGTACATAACTCCTGCTACTTTGATTATTTCCTGAATAACTCTGGGTCAAGTGTTCTGATACATGTTTGCTAAAGAGATTTTACTGAGAGAGGCTATTTATTAAACACTATTGTAAAGGAATCAAGCTTCTGTAGGGCAAGTTCTGCAGCGCTTAACCAGTTAGTGCAAAGCTGAGTTGTGGTATTTAGAATGTGAAACTAATAAGAGGAGTTTTGTATGCCTTTATTTGTTGTATAGTTGAAGACTGACTCCCACTTAAGGAATTCAATCTTGCTCCATCGCCTTGTTTCATCGCTTTGTGTTTTGGGTTCCTCTGTGTAGCCACTAACTTACTGTGCATATGTTGACTAATGCTGCTAGCTTGGTTATTTGCTGCTGCTTTACTAGGTGCAGTAGCTTTTTCTTTAAACTGTCCTGTTTGTGAAACTACACTGCTCTAAAAGAACACTACAGAATTATTATGGTATACTTCAGTCTGTACACTTAAAAGGTAGAGGTGCATCTTCTCCTACCTGTGTTTTACTGTTTCAATGTGTGCGTGTGTGGTGTGCTACCACAACTTGCCTAAAGTACAGAGGGTTTTGCTTTGTAACCTTTAATTATTACAAGTCCACAAAAATTACTCTGTAGGTGGTAGTATTTGGTCAGCTGTAGTGTGGTCTTCAGACATCATGATGTTTTGGGGATGAGGTTTAAGTCCATTAGTATAAAGCTGTAAAACTGAGTTTGTCATACCCAGAGTTTAACTGTTGATTAGAAATAGCGCAAGTTGTTTCAGTTAACATATAATCAAATTTGCTTCAGCTGTAGTTTGCTAGCTATAATACTTAAAATACTTAGAGCTCTATAAAATAAGCATTTTTTTTTTTTAAATCAGAGTAAGTAATGAAAAAATGCATTCCAGGTACCTCCCTCTACCAAATAGTCCCATCAGTCTGCATTAGAATGTTACCATTATTGCAAGCGAACTTAAGACCTCATCCCTTGTGATACTGACTCTACTCTGTCCCACTTGCTTGACTGCTAGATACATGTGTGGCTGGGTCAGGATACAGGTACAAAGATGTAGTGGTCTCTACACCTCACTTGATTGTGGGGCTTGCCTGAGTTGTGTTTCACGCTGTTCTCTGGTAACCTCTCACTAGAGGCATTCCTCCAGTTTTTGCAAGCAGGAGGAGGTGTTGGTGTTTGCTGCTGGCTCCATGACAAAGCCTTGAGGCCTCAGGTATGTAAGTCCAGAAGCTTGTATTGGGCAACAGGGAAATGTGTGCAAACCTGGAGCCAAGGTCAAGGTGTTAGTGCACCATTATCACTTTCTTTGGCTACTCTAAGCACATGTAATTCCTGTGCCTTTTAAGTGAAGGAAGGATTAAAAGTTTCCTTAAGAAAAATAAGGTTCTTGGCAGATCTCTGAGAACTTTAACAGAAAGTCTTTTAATAGGGGGAAAAAACCTCTAATAGTTAAAATATGATGCTTAATCTGCAGCAACTGAAGCTCCTTACAGCAGGAGTGTCAATCTGCCACTGCTGCTTTGGATATGCAAGTTGCACTACAACAAAACATATTCACATCTCCGTGTGTTCTCTTGTCCTTCTTCTGTTGTTACTTTTGCTCTAAACTGCTGGAAACCAAGGGCTGATGCAAACTTCTCTTCTGCCTTTCCTAATATGCAAACTTAGCCTAGTTGAAGTCCGTTGCTTTCCTGTCCTTGATTACTAGTACTAGTCCATCTTCTCTTGCCTGGGTTCTAGCAACAATTCAGTAGTGCCATTATAGCCTTATCTACAGCAGGATTGGTACAGCTGTTTGTAATTTTTGCTTGCTTTCGAAAGGATGCTTGATAAGGTGACTTTCCTGTGCTGTAGGAGTTGCATTTAGGGTGCGTGTGTTCTTGTTTTTGTTTTTTTCTTTCTATCACAAGCTAGCATATAAACATCCCGTGAGGGAGTCTTTCACTGCACACATCCTGAAACATTTTTACTGAGTCTACAAATAGCCAAAGTCATTAGACGATTTGGATTTGACTAAATGCCCCTTCCGATATTAGTAGAATCATTTCAGTCTAATGGTGGGAGATCATGAATGTCCATGCTGTCCCAGTTTAGTAGCTTTCATAATTAATATTGTCTCTTTGACAATACCCAGACCGCAGTGCTTGAGAAACAGCTGTAGTGCCTTTGGAGTTCAGTAGCATTTGACTTCTTTGTAACTGTCCCTTTGGCACAGGCTACAACCCTTTCTGCAGAGGGGCAAAAAACCGTGTTCTTCAGTCTGCTTCAGAGTAAACTTGGCTGATTGATAAGTCATGGAAAGCTAAATGTAGAAGAGCTTTATGCTTCAAAGAAAGGCTTAATATTATAGCTATTTAACAGATCTGAGATTGATGAACCCAGCATGGTCTTGGATGAGCATGAATGCATATTTGGTTGTTGAATAGTTCTAAGTGTTTAACCCTGGCATAGGTGTCCTTTATACCAAGGATCTAATGCAGACCCTAATTTTTTTGCTTAGGTTGTCGTTTTGGACTTGGGTAAATACAAATATTATGACTGGGTGGCAGCTAGAATGAGACTAGTATACATGAAATAACTGTTTGAAAAGTGAGAATATCATGATGATTTAAAAAAAAAAAAAAGCCTTGATCAATGCAAAATTACTACCCAGGAAGAAAACTGTAATGCTAGTTGTGTCCTTTTTCTTGTCAAGCATCTTAAATGATAAAAGTGGGAATGGGAATTGGGCTACTGATTCAGCTATTGTGATTTAAGGTTGCTATGTAAAGCTTTAAGTTAAAAATAGAAGCGAGTGACTAATATAAATGGTTCTTGCGTCTTTTGAGATCACTTCAATTACAAGACTTACTGTTTACAAGTCTGTCTTATCTGATTTCCTAGTTGAATTACATCATATTAACCAGCTCCTACTGCAGGTACTTCAGGCTTGTTACTCCATGAGCAAGCAGCAATTGCTGTTA
Organism: Microcambeva ribeirae; assembly: GCA_035222435.1. Lineage (NCBI taxonomy): Eukaryota > Metazoa > Chordata > Actinopteri > Siluriformes > Trichomycteridae > Microcambeva > Microcambeva ribeirae. The sequence continues at coordinate 13,915 of JAYECN010439274.1, read as the reverse complement.
TCTTTATCTGAGTACTTATGAAAAGTCATGATGGGAAATGATTTTTTTTCTTACTGTGAAAATGAAAAGCCATAAAGCCATCTTTTTTTTCTTAGTGGCCTATAGAGTAACTTTTTTTTTTTAACTTTCAGTTCTCTGATTTTGTTTGCAGTGCTGGTATTTAGAGAAAGGACTCAAGCCAAATGAGACTCTCTACAAATAAAGATGAATCCTAATTTAACAAATCTTACTTTCTGTTACTTAAGTATGGTAATTTGATTTTAGATCTGGTATAGTTTTATTTGGGTTCAGATGCTTTGTTCTATTTGAATGCCAAAATTAAGATCTAATTGCAAAACTGTTTCAAACTATTGTTTGAGTACCCTTTTTTTTTTTTTTTTTTCTTCTCTCTCCCTAAGGTTAGGAGTAGGAGCTGTTTGAGATGTATCTTTGGCCTGAGTTAGGGGTGCAGAAGATACTGCTTGGTAGGAGGTTTGAACCTGGCTAAAGATAAACTTGGCTCACTGTCTGAGCAGCAGGTCTGACATAGCTTTTAAAAAAAAAGCCATGGAGAATGAGTGGCTAGTGCATAACTTTGTTTTCTTGCTAGCTATTTACAAGTGGACTGTGTAGCATCCAAGGAAGAGAACTTAATTCCAGGTCTGCATGGAAGTGGCCTCTGCTAGAAAAGAAAAGGAGCAGCAATTGCTTCTGTGCTCCCAGTTTCAGCCACGCGATGGGGCACGCGCTCTGTGGAATTGCTTTCTTCAAGGGAAACCATTACACGAAAATACCTGTTGGGGTTGCACAAGCAGCAGATATTGTAGAAGAAATACTCGTCGGGCTGCTTTTATGATTATTAACAATAGCTAGCGCTTATACTTGCGAAAACCCACTGTAAAATTACTGCTTGAGGCATCTATCTGCCAGGAATAGGGAAGTGCAGTAGCAGCAGTGTGTGTAAGTTTGAGTAGATCAGGATTGTGTTCTTTGTGCATTAATTCTGTTCTTTGAAAAACAAGCTCAACGTAGTTGCAATTTTTCATAGGGTTATTTCTTCCTCATAAATTAAGTCTGCTAAGACTGAAATAGACCAAAAAATGAATTACACAAAGGTTTCTTGTCACCCTAATATTTTCAGCATGAAAAAGTCAGTGCTGTCATACTCTTATCACTTTTTTCCTATACTTCAGCAACTTAGGGATTTAAAGGCAGCTCATAAGCACAAGGCTAAAAACTGCTCTCCTGCTTGTCTAAAACTGATGGAAGAGAATAATACTGTCGGTTTGGTTTAGCTGTATTTCCTAAGTTGCTTTGTATTTTAGTTGCTCTTGCATTCTACATGGATACTTGCTGGCAGGTTACTACTAGCAAAGGGCTTCCACCCGCTGTGACCATGGGATAAATCCTGCTTCTAAATACAAGGCGTGTGTCACTGCATTTAAATGTTCACTTCTGGAATGTCACCTCCATGTGCACTGGTTTGTGACAACAGAGCTTAGCAGAATTGTAAGGAAAGAGGAAGCAGATGTGAACACGGACATGGTCGGTATCTACCGGTTTGCTCTGTTTCTCATTCTCTATCCCAGCTGGACATTTGCATATGCTAGAAAAATGTGAACCCAAGAGAAAGAAGGGATGCATTTAATGTCTTGAAAAATCAACATTTTTATGATTAATTAGAAGAGATCTGGAAGAGGTCATATCAGTCTTCATCATCTGTTAACTGACATCTTAAAATGGCACAATGATTTAAGGAGGCTATGGAAATCACTGACATTAACAAGGAGGGGGGAGAGGGGGAATGTTTTTGACTTCCATATCTGTTTTCATATCCAAAAATCACATTTTGAATGATTGATTTCACAGTAGTTTGCTTTTCTGCAGCATGCAGAAACATTCAGTTTGGGGGAAGCATGCAGCAGATGGGGGGAAATCAATAACTCGGATCATTCAAGGAAGCAGAAGTCCTTTGAAATAGCATTTTAAGCAGCAAGTGCACTAAGTATAGTTCAAATACATTGCTTTGGACATAGATAAACTATTGTTGCTGCACTAATCTCATCTTGGAGACAGCTTTTGCTGTTGCTTTACACATGTTCTCTGTGTCTTCTCTAGTCTTATTTTAGTTATTCCCCATGAAGTCTTTAATAGCATCTATAATGGGCTCAGATGTTCTTACTGAGAAATGACTTGCAAATTGGCTTCTGGGTGTGTGTTCCGTTTGTGCTGGACTGAATGATTCACTTATTTCACAGAGCAGTTGAATGAAACTTTCACGGGTCGCCTTTACTCAGAATGGCATGAGGGAAAGGGCATGAAAGAGAATCTGGGAAAAAGTTTAAAGGCAAACCTTATCACTGTGCAATATGTCCGTTTAAGAAAATGTGACTACCTGACTGCTGCTCAAAAATATAGGCAATGACTTTTTGGCAAACAAGTCTTAGCTTACTTGTATACTAAAACGTGATACTTTTCTTAATTACAGGATTAGCCAATTTTACATAAGCTTGGTGTTCTATTGCTAAGCATTAAGGCTCAGATTATCAAATATTCAATTAAATAAATCTCATTTCTACAGATGTTTGGGATTTGCAAATGCCTAAACTATTCTTGAGAGAGGGGAGGAAAAAAAAAAGCCTTTTTGTCATTGTCCAGAGTAAAATGTTCAAGGCATTACCACAGCCAAAAAGCCTATTATGACAGTCAAGAGAAAATAAAAAAATAACTATTAATCCAATAACTATTCAGTAAGTGGGACCAAAACAGCTTAGATGCATTATATGCATTTAATCAACCTCTTCATGTTTTCATGAAGAGTTATAGGTAAATTAACCAGCTTAATGTCACAACTGTAGCATGGTATAAGTATCCATCTGGCTAACTCTAAATTTCGTTGCCAAAAAACCCTCTTTTTATTTTTTCTGGCAGTACCTCAGCAACTTTACGTTTTCTTAATTAGAAAAATATTTTTGCATGATAGCGTTAGCCTTGTGATTCACTCCAAGATTTGTTAGTTTGTTCTTCAGTGCAAACTGTTCTATTGTCCTTTTTGGTGTAATTGGCTCAAAGGAAAATCTCATGTGATATTTTCATACTTTTTGACTTGTTTTTGCCAAAATGTCTTTTTCTACCTGTACTGCCACAGACTGACTGCGTTGATAGCTTTTGTGGTGCTTTGCTGTTCCGAGAAACGCTCGAGTCCCTTGTCAAGGATGGTTCTTGTGCCGGGGAATCCCTTCCAGGGCCAGGTAGTGCTGTGCTCCTCCTTAGCTGGCGCCGTTGGATCAGGTACCTGCTGACCCAGCAGCCTTGTTGCCCTTTTGATGATCTCAGCCTCATGAGAAGATGCACTCTAGCAAGAATCTCTATTGTTAATCAAACTAATACAGATATAAACACATACAAATGTTTAGAACTGTTTTTCATGCAAGTAAATCATCTTTCCCTTTTCTGTATCCTATCAATTAGTAGTATTAACTTTTAAATTTTAACTCTAGAGTATTTATTGGAGTACTAGTAGAAACTGTGGTTTTCACAGGAATCTAAGGTTGAATCTAACAGCTAGATTTTGTTTAAACTCTTCCGTCCCAATTTTGCACTAAGTTCTCACGTATAGGCTTATTGATCCCAAGGAAAACTGGGGAAAAAAACTATACAAATCTTGTTTTGGGTGATATAACACAACTTCTATTCTCTCTGCTTGTATTTAAATAGAGGTAAAGATTTTTAAATTCAGGGTATTTCCTAGTAAATGTAATTATAACACATGCTCAATTTCAGCTTTAATAACATAATCATTCTCATTGAACATGAAGGGAACAAGACAAGCTGGAGCTAAAAGTTAAGTTCAATTTTTTTCTCATCATAGTTGACTGTATTTTTATTAAATATTAAATTTTATTAAATGCATTTTGGTTATTTACTGCTATGATATTGCAACGGAATAAAATCTCACTCACCTATGTCAGAACAATTTATCTTTATTTTTGTTAAAATTTATTTTGTTGTTGCTGGAATCTGGGTAGGAGGTTTCCAACAACAACAAACTTCCCCTTTTCCCCTTTTCTGGGGCATATAAATCCCCAGGTTTAAGCTTGGTGCTATTAGTGCTGGGCAAGTACAGATATTTCATCTACATGTTGTGTGAACTCATCTGCAGGTTCTTCAAGAAGAATTTAACAGCTTGTTTTCCAAGGGCTCGGTTGGATGATGCGGCTTGCGTGCAAGATTCCCCATGCTACCTCCGGAGTCTGCTGGGAGTGGTGTGACTTCTCAGATCTTTTTCTAGCAAATCACACAAACTCAGATTTTTGTTCCTGCAAGTAATCTCTGTCTGCTTGCAATTTGCTGTTTCCACAAAATTTGCTGGCAGTGAGCGTGTTTGCTTGGATTCTTGCAATTGTTTTGGTAAGTGTATTCTCTCCCTTGACGGACCTCCTTGGCAAATATTTTAAATTCCTACTTTTCTTGTTTCTAAGTTTTAGTTTTTCTCATGGTTTTCTACTGCAGCACTTCGTTATTTCTAAGGTGGCCCTACCTGTTAGGGTATGAGGCAGAATTCATGGGTTTGCACAGATTTTTTTCCATTCTCAATAGAGACATGTTTCTGGCTAATCATAGAAATGGAAGGAGATTAGCAGAACTTGGAGAAGAAGCAGAAGTCAGATTAATTATAATCAAGCTGGAAATTGAATTTCAGTTCCTGGAGAAGTTTGAAGTTCTGAGTTATTTTGTAGTGTAGGTCTGAAATCAGGTTTACAATCCAAACACTCATTTTCTTCCACTATTGAACTTCTCTGATAATTCATTTTTGTAACATTGAAATATTCATGTCTCATGAATATCCTGCTGCTTTCTAAATTAAATATGTTCTCTTCAGTGCTTGGGCTACCAAAGTCCCCCCGCTACATTCCAGTTATATGCACGGATTTGGATACCTTCAGACACTTCAGATGTTCAGCATGTATTTGAGAAGCCAGATGGGTAAATCAGGATGGGATCACTAGGTAAACCTACCTTTTTGCTATATAATCTGCTTAGAGAGTGTCAGTAGAAAGTTGCTTCATCGAAAAAGCAATACTCCATTCTAGGCGAGAGCCTGGTACTGAAAAAAAAGCTGTGATTAAGAGGAGGACAAGGAGGAAAGAAGGTGAATATCTTGGGAAGAATAGACATCAAGGAAGGGACCAGGCAAATAGATACTGATAAGGGATCTTGAAGGAGTGGGGCCAAGAACCACAAAACAAAGTAAGCGGGGGAAAGATAGCTGAAACACTTAAGAGTTGAAGATAGTCATAGATGGTCAGCAGTGAGCATGAAGACAGCACTGCATGCTATCTCTTTCTGTACATCAGCATCTTGTGTGTTCATGGATTTCAGTAGAGAAAGCTCTGCTGCTTGAGTAAGCATCTGGGGCTGAAAAACAAGATCTAATTTATTGATATATTTCTAAACTGAAAAAGTGATGAATAAACAAGGTGGGGTAGGATGGCTTGGAGGACTTCTATGATGATAGATTACGTTTGTATATCTCTTCCAGCATTTTCTTTAGCATTATGAGCTTGTAGACTTTGATGGAAACACTGTTTGCTGTTTTACTTGGTTGCAATCCAATTTATAGGTAGCTAGTTGTTCACTGCAGGGGAGACTCGGACTCTACCTGTATCTTTTATATGTTTGAACTTGATTGTGATTTCCCATTCCCATGTTTATAGTAAAAATATTTTAGATCTTCAAAAACCTTCCCCCTAAAACTGTCCTATTGTTCCTATGAAATTGCAATACGAACACTTTCCCAGCTTCCTTTCTCTCCTCCGTGTGCAGCTTGCCGAGCACAGTAAACTCCCCCATCTGTTTGCTGAACCACGTTGATTTGTTTCCACTTGTTCCTAGCTGGCTGCTGTTAGGACCCTGCAAAGAGGCGGCAGCAACGGGATATAAATAGAGTACCAGAATGGGACAAAGTTGGAGGAGAAAATGTGACATCACTCGGACTTGCTCTCCACCCAAGGAGATGTGAGATGGAGCTGCAAACGTGAGCTGGACGAGCGAGCGAGGAGTTAACAAGTCATTTTAGTGCAGTTACTGAGGAAATGGGGAAGAGCTCTACGCCCTGCGCGCTACAAGGAAGTGCACTGTCTTGCTAGCAAAACGAAAACTGACAACGTGAAGGAACGTGAAGGAAGGAAACAGTGAGAAAGGGACAACTACAGAAAGAAAGTCGAAAGCAATCTTTTGTTTGGAATAGTTTGTAACACAAATTTGACTTCTTTCCATGGAACAATATGATTTTTGGATCTGATGCATGTTTCTTATAATTTTGCTCCAATCATGATAATTTATTTATGGATAAATGAAGAGATCAAAGTGTGAAGAAAGTGGATATTACTAAAAGAATGTGGAAGAATATTTTGCCATTGTTAAAGGAACAGACTTTTTTGAACCTGCATGGAAAATGTCCCTTTTAAAACAAAAAGGAGCAAAGGAAAACTTATGACTGAAACATTACAGGAATTTGATCTCTGTTGTACTTTTAATCTTAAAAATATCATGAAGAATTTATTATCTCTACTCTGTTGTCATTATTCTTTGTTGGTTTTATTGCAGTCCAAGTATCAGGTAATATTCTGAATATGGTGAGACTTGAGATTTATTTGGATTACTCTTAGCAAATTTTACTTCACACTATCTGATTATGTAATGTTTTATGTGCAGGTGTATGGAAACTCTTCTCAGCTTCCTGAGCACCCAGGTAAGAAATGTTCTAGTTACATTTTATGACAATATCCTTATATATTTTCTTTTGGGGCGGCTGTAGATTTTTTTTTTCTTTTTAAGCTCCAAAGAAACAGTGGTTGCTTCAGACTTAGAAACTCAGACTTAGAAAGGACTAATAAGTGATAATTGTATATGAGTTCTCTGAATCAGACTTCTACACAGATGAGTTTCTGCCACAATTTCATAGTGTTAAGCACTTTAAATTCATTGATTTGCAGTTAAATATTATGGTTTGTATGCTTTCCAGTACTTCGGCTGGCTTCAGGACTTCCACCCTTCCCCCAGCCTTCTTGCTTAAATTTAAATCAGTATGTTTGAGCTCTCATCTGTTTTCAGTGCAGAAAAACTCACTGAAAGCTCATTTGAGGTCTGTGTGTAACTGCAGAATTCTTCTGCTTGTATAAATAGTTTAACCTTAAGCCTCATGGTGGTGTACAAGTACAATTTTACTGTTTTACCATTTTACACATTCCTTTGTGTTTTTAAGTTTTAACCATATGTAACTGTTCTCATAATCAAATGCAGCAGGCTGAGGAAAAGCCATGCTATTGGTTATTGGAGTGTCTTCTGCCAAGTTAGCTTCTTTTATTCTATCTTCACTATCTTTCACGTTGAAAACAATGAAAATATAGTCTGAAAAAAAACTTAGGATCACTCACCTCTTAATTGGTGACAGAATAAGGGGGGAAAAAAAATCCTGCCTTGCTCAGTATGAGGGAAGTTGTCCAACACTTGCACGTGCATGAGAGCACAACGGTGAGCGATCCTTTTAGAGTCAAACTGGGCAGTAAACAAGTGCCATGATTTGGCTCTAAAGAGAGTTACCCAGTGAAAGAATATTGTAGATGGAAGGTGAATTCAAGTCAATAGGTCCCCATTCCCTGACTGCTCCGCCAGGGTTTTAGGACTATACACTGTAAGCAGGATGGCAGCATGATTGGTTTTATATAGTTCAGAACTGGGATTTGGAAAGCCAGTTTCCATGCAGGATGGTGATAAGCAATTCACTCCTCTGCTGTATCTCTATTTCCTTCCTCATTCTCTTTATTTCTTTTTTCCCTCTCCCACCAGCTTTTAAATATAAGGACCTTAAAATATAGCTTCTCTTCAGGAGCTTACCTGATGCCAAGTGCATTAAGGCATAAAAGCCTTTGTTGTGGTGGAAATGTAACTAATAATGTTTGTCTTATGTCCTTGCATCAGTTTATTTTCTTTCTGGATCTTTCTGATTTTTTTTCTCTCTCTATTTTACTATTTTTTATCACATCTCTGTAAATTTTAACATGAAAGATATTTGTGGAAGCAAGAGATATTTGCATAAAAGCACACTGCAAACCTGCAGGCATGTTCTGTGCTTAGCAGAGTAGAGCTGGTGGCCTGAGATGGAGGTGTGCTAGCACAGGTTCCCTATGTGGATGCTCTTAATGAGGTAGAAATTCTTAACTTTCACTTCTGCCGGTGTATGTTCTTGGAAAAATAGAACTGAGTGCATAGCCAGATGTAGTTTGCCTAAATGAATATGAACTTCTTGTACCCATACCCTATTTGCATCTATATTTGTCACACTCAGGTTAGTGCTGTTTGGGTTCCCTGGGATTTTCTGTTGTTTTTTTTTTTCTGTGTTTTTTCTTACCTTACAATTGCATTCTCTTTTGGTGATCAGTTGTACCTTTTTCTGTATTTTCCACGTACCCAAAGCACGTGTAACCATAGGAGCTCATCCTTGTCTCTAACCAGATCTTTCTCAATTATTTACTGTCATGCTCCCTTTCTGTGGGAGAACCTCTCTGGCAACTGCAAACATTCCTAGGTAGGGAGGCCAATAACATATGCTGGTCAATTATGAATCATTTGTCAGCTGTCCTTGGGTAAAAATTCGGTTTGAGTTTGCGTATCCTGAGGAGATTCATGGATTCTTTTAGTTTTGTGCTCTCTTATCTACAATTGTTGTGATGTTTAGCAGTCTTATCAGTTCTGTTCTCTTATTCAGAGAATCTTAGGCTTCTTTGTCACAGCTCTGAGTTCTCACTGGACAGCAGAGGAGCTCAGGACAGCATGGGCTAGAGAGTTCAAGGGTGCAGAAAAACTTTAGCCCCTCCAAGTTCAGTGCAAACAACAGGTCTCAGTATCCATGACACTGGAGTGGTTATCAAATAGGCAAACTCTTTTTGATTTCTCTGGAGGAGAAGTGTAGGATAGGCTGTAGGTATCAAGAAACACTGCTTTATATTTTGCTTTAATTTGCAAAACATTCTCATTTGCAACCACTATAATATTTATGTCTGTGTCAACCTTCTAAAATCTTCTTTGAGACAGGCAATTAGGCAGTTTCTTCCAGCACAGTGGGTTAAATTAATTTTGGGAATAAAGGATTTCTTGCACCTAACAAGATAATAAGAAATACAGCTCATGTTTTATTCCATTATTAATGATATACCCTTAAAATAGAATTGTTATCTTAACATAAAATTTAATTGCTTTGGGTAGCCTGCTTCTGCTCAGGCTTGAAAAGTCATATCTCTCTAAAATCTCTTCTAAATTCTGTCAATTAGGCTATGTAGATAAATCTGCCATTGGCAGACTTATCACATCTATCAGACTTTCTGCGATTGTCAGCTTGTCCACCTGATGCTGAGGAGGACATTAAGAAAAAAACCAAAATGTTCTCATTAGTTGCATGGTTTTTGATGTAGTGAAGAAGATTCTGAACAAATAGCTAATGCAGAGTAGTGAACTCTTTTCATAGATGCCTTAATATTTTGGAACTCTGTCTCTTGAGAAACAGGGAAATTCCTTCCATTATAGGGTGTAGTACTTCTATATAGTGTTAAGTTCTCCTATATAATGTTAAGATGAGAGGACTTAAGACTAGTGCAGTGATGACTACCTGTTCAGACCCTTTATGCTCTCACCCACATCCCAGCCCTTCCATCACTGGGTATCACTTGTCTGACCAGAGTGTCCCCATAGAGAAAGAGGGTAAAAATGCTCAGAATTAATACAACATGTTCTGATTATACTGTTTCCCCTGTGGATTTTGAGAAAAGGATAAGGCTCCTGAGTATTTATTAGTGTCTTCTATTCCCTCGAATTCTAGAGCTGAGTCCTCTAAGGAGAGGTTTCTACATGAAGATGGAGCAGAGGAAGTATGATATAGAAGCAAAGAAGCCCTTCTACATGTGTAATAGAGTTGCTGTGTTGTATCTATTAGAATCCTACAATTATTGAACAAGATTCTCAACTGCTATTGCAGTGAATGCTGCCTGATACCCTGGTAGAGATTTGGTCAGAGACAGCTGTACATTTGAAATGCAGTGTAGTTTCAAACAAACAAACAAAAACCTCTATAGTGGGCAATCTGGCAGAGGAGGTTCAAGTCATATATCTTTCTGATTTATAGTCTGCCTTCCTTGCTTATGTTCAGTGTTTGATTTACATAAAATATCTTGTTTTGCTTAACCTACTGACCTCCTTTATTGTTTTCTTCTGGGGAGACTTGTTACACTTGGTGTTGGACTGTGCTTAAATGACCTGCTCATCTGTTTTTCCTTGAAAGGGTTCCAAGTTCTGGCATCAGCTTCCCATTACTGGCCATTGGAAGATGTGGATGGAATTCATGAGTTTCGTGATTCAAATGGAGGTAGACACAGGATTTGTTGACAATGGCAATAACATAAGTATTTGTGGCAGTCTTAAGTAGTAAGGCAGCAGGAGAAATAAAAAGAGATTAGTTTTTGTACGACAGCGGTTAATACTTCTTTTTGATACTGTAGTAATTCTTGGATGTCCAGATGATATTGCAATTGAGTGCTTTTTTTTTTTTTTAATATATAGGCTTCTTGGAAATGTTAAGGTGTCTATGCATTGTTAGGATTATAAAGATAAATGGTTGCTTAAAATCACATTGCTGTTAGTTGATTTGGTGCATGCTTAACAAGCATAAATATACTCAGTGAGATCTTTGGCTGTGCCAATAGCAAAAATGCATATTTTTTGCCCTACAAAAGGAGTTAAACGCCTAACTTCTACATGTATTTTTGGAAATTGTGAATAGCTTCCATAGAAAGAGAAGCACAAGCTGTTATGTAAATATTTATTGCTTATTTATAGTTATTCTTGAATGATTCTTTACAATCAACATTGTGGCAATTCTTAAAAAAAAAAAACTTTTCAAACTAATCTAAATCATGACAGATTTGGTAAGGTAAAACCCTCACTATTTGGAAAGGAAGTTGGTAATCAGGATAAGAGAGTTCCACAGGGAGTCATATTGTTCTAGCTATTGCTCTTTATTACACATAAATTTATTACATCATAAGTGGGGAAAAATACTATAAACTGCTAAAATCTCTCATTCCAAGTATTTTGAACACAGACTTGGACTCCTCTTTCCAGGAAATTTCTTAAAGGAATGAAATTGGATGAAATGGAAGTCAGGGCAATATTCTACTCCTGTTAGAGCCTGATGGCAGCATTTCTGTTGATTTTGACGGGACCATAATTTGGTCTACAAAAACTTACCAAATGACTACTTTAATGCGGTGGTAAATAATTTTTCTTGCAGTGGACTGCACTTAGTTTCAGATAAAGGACTCGATCTAGCACTGTTTGGCATTCTATTAAAAATATATATATTTAAGTACTTGAAAAAGATGCATTAAACACAAAATACCACTCTTGGAAAAATTATAATTGCACAATTAAGGTTACAAAGAGCATTTTAAAGGAATATATTAAAATGGCACTGTTCAGGTGAAATTTGTAAGTCTTTCACTTTAGCATCATGGAAGAGTTATAGCAGAATATACATATTTGCTGATTCTACAGAAATTCTTACAGGAATAGGGCTGGTTCCTATCACTGATCCTCTTTGACTCCTATTATGCCACTGTGTTAAAGATATTTATAAAGGACCCAGTGACTTGAATGCTGAAAAATGGTTTGGAGGACCTTGTCTCAGTATGGCAGATGGTGCCAGTAGCCAAGGTCTTTCTCTGCTGTGCAGTTCTGACAATACAGAATTTTTTTAATGTAGTAACTAACGCAGATACTTAGTTCTCATTTGCTTATATTATGCCTTATAATACACGGATATAATTTCAACTGCCGTCAGGAGAAGTTTTACGTGTTTCTCTGATACTTGACTTTGAAATACAAGAGAAGTTTTCTTTATTGTTATAATCTGAAGCTGAAGGCAACTTTCTTGTTTTGATACCATGCTGATTATACAGCCCTTCTCTTTATTGCTAGAGTCTTTCTTGATGTTTTTCCACTCATCATAATGTCATGCAATTATTTTCATTCCATATTTCTCCTCTTAAATCCTTGAAGCATCATAATCTGTCCGTCATGTTAATCCGTTTTATTTGTTGAAGTCATTGTGTGTGAAGCCAGATTTATATCTCTCAATGCATTTGTGTGGTGAGAGTCAGTGTCAGCAAATTATTTTTTTAATCTCAGCAGTAAAGCTGGTAGGAACAACTGAAGGGACACAATCGATATAAATACAGAGCATTGAAAAAATACAGAGCATGATTAAGTTTTTCATCTGATCTCTAGTTTTCCATCTGTTTTGTCATGAGGTTTTATGATACTTAAGAGCATTTGCCTTTTCCTTCTGTGATCCTGGCTTGGTCTAAATTCCACATCAGTCAGTATGTCTCTCTTTACTTTTGCAGGCTTTGAATCAGACTCTATTTGCCTGCTCAGGCTAAAAAGTTATAATGTACAAGATAATCTTAAAATATCGAAATACATCCCCCCCCAAAAAAAAAAAAAAAAAAAATTTGGATATCTAACAGGAAAGTAATTCAATGATTCTTGAAAACTGTGGTAGATAGAATAGTTCCAAACAAATACCTTTAAGCTGAGGATATCCTAGGCCTGCTTATGTTATTCAGTTATCCTTGGACTTGAATTAGCAATGTTTTGCACCTGTATAATGATCTTCATTACAACTGCATTGATTCCTTACTGACATAATTGAGAGCCCTTCATTTGAATGCAGTAGTACTGTTTTATAATTTTTCCTCTTCAGCTCCTGTTAGAAAAGACAGGGTTTAGTGGTACTGTATTGGCTTAAATGGTATAGGTTAATGATTCAGCATTTACACATCCACAAGGCCTTGGTGAGAAGTGGTTGTATTAAAGCTTTAAAGGCCACCGATGTGTGGTATGTTGAGAGATATGAACTGGTTAATTCATTACTGGTTGTGTTTATTCATTGTTTTGCCTGTTTTCTTTTGTTGTTCCACCCAGCTCTAAGAATCCACAGCTTCACTGTGCTTCCTTCCCATAACTCTACCTTTGTATATACCAATGACTCTGCCTACTCTAACTTCTCTGCAACTGTAGGTGAGGATTTACTTTTTTTTGGTTTTCTGCATTTGTCAAGCTTGGATGGTTCTTATGCACTGGATTCAAAGTTAAAACTGGGTTTTGGTTCAAGGGATGATGTGGTCAAGTTCTGTTTGTGCTTACATTGACATAAGTTAAGATGCACTCCTGCAACATTACCTGAATTACTCTGAATTAGTTGGAAAGACATCCTCACACTCAGCCTTCCATGGAAGGAGGGGCAGCAGAGGCTTTCCAAAACCTACAATGTTTCTTTTAAGTTTAAACTAAATGGACATTTTGGAGGAATATATGGGAACAAAAGGCTGACCTTTTTCCAGGTTAAAAGGAAAAAACATTTCACCAATTTATAGGCTGTTTTAAGGAACTCATTAGGAAAGATAAATGCAACCAGTTCTGCAAAGCCTGTAAGAGCCCTTCAATCATGACATCTTTGATTAACATATAGCCAAAACAGACACAAATCTCAGAGGTGTGCTCTTTTGATGACTTTTTAAAAATGTCAACATAAGCCAGGAGATAAAATGAAGAAGAGAAAATGATAACTCCCCAGGCAGAAACATAACAGATTGGAAACTTATTATGACTACATCAGCATAAACTCAGAGTAATTTAATTGAAGTCATTGGCCTGCTGTAGATTTATATAAGTGTAGTTGCAATCAAAATCTGACCTGTTGTCCACCTTACAATTGAGCATCAACTTGCATCTAGCTTGTGGAAAATCTCATAGAATCATAGAATGCTTAGGGTTGGAAGGGACCTCTAGAGATCATCTAGTCCAACCCCCCTGCACACGC
>JAYECN010439259.1:2660-22182 GCA_035222435.1 Microcambeva ribeirae | reverse complement strand
AATATCCTGACCAAAAGCCCTCTTCCACTTGGAAAAGAAGGATGAGGCAAACTTGTTTTAAGATACTTCATTTTGAGGTTTTTTTTTTTTTTTTTTTTTTTTGACTCTGATAAAGAGCAAAGCAAGAACTGTTGTTTTTGCAGATATGTTGATGTACAAGAGAAGAATGAATTCTGAAGGCTCCATTTGAAGAGTTTAAAATAGGCAACATATCAGTGTAGCTGTTAAAATGTATATGAGAAACTTCCCCCCCACCCCCACCTGCAATATCAATTCAGTAATGAAGTCTGATCTTAGTATTTCTGCATCAGCCGCAAGAGTTGCGTAATTTACCTTCTGACTGTTGCAGGGGCCTTCGCTTGCAAGATGGTACCATTTGTTCAATCCACTGCTATTGTAACTGAGATTCTCACGATGACCTGCATTGCTATGGAAAGACACCGGGGAATTGTGCATCCACTGAGAATGAAGTGGCAGTACACCAATAAAAGAGCTTTCACAATGCTTGGTAAGATTTTAGGCATCTCTAGTATTCATCTTGCTTGACTGTGTGTTTGGGGAATTAATTGTATGACTGACAGGGGTGGATGGTATGAAGAGCAAAAGGCACAGATATGGCTAGCGATGCAGAGGTGGAGTTAATGTCAAATCTGGCAATGTTTATGAAGTAATAGTATCTGAGTGTGGAGTGATTACTAGTGAAAATCCTGACAATAAATCCAGAGTCCCAAGTCAAAGATTTATTTGTCCAGGATTGTGAGAGACTTTGGACAGATATTTTCTTTAAGCAGAAATATTCAAAGTATAGAAGCACTGCTAAAGAAATGTCACAGTTGTAAATGGTCCTTCCAGTGTTACACAGGGAGCATAGCAAATGTTGCTTATGTAAATTAAATTTATCTTGCACTTGGATCCTAGTAAATGAAGATACTTTGAAAATAGAGAGACTGACAACTGAAGAGGATGCTGTGGTCTGATGATTGCCTTAGATGAAAAATGTTACTGTCAATTTGTCTACTTCACCTGTCTCTCACAGATGAAGCCATTAAACTGATTGACATGAAAGCTTACACTTCTTTTTGTACAGAGTATTAAAAAATGTATTTTTTTACAGGCATGGTCTGGTTGCTGGCAGTTATTGTTGGGTCACCTATGTGGCATGTGCAACGGCTTGAGGTATGTTAGACAAAATGAAATTTCTCTTTTGAACTCAGCCCTTGCAGGACCTTTTTGCAAGATTAGCAGCAAGATTGAATAAGCTTCCTGATGAATGAGAGAGGGGATTAGCAGAAAGGAAGCTGTTCTGGATGCCGGCGTGAGAAAGATGAATGGTTATGACTACCATGCTGTGGGAGAAAGACTACCAGCAGGGGCTAGTCATACCCATATTCCTAATTATTTCAAAGAGCAATAATGGCAAATGTGACCTGCGCTGTATCGTGCTTTCTTTTATAGGTGCACTGACACCCAGCAGTGTAGGGCTTAGATTAATGATTCAGGATGATGTACAGTTCTTCCACATCCTGAAGAACACTGTCTAGTTTAAAATGTAATTAGCTGTTCATTTTAGTTTAAGCAGCTATTATGCACTGTCGGAAAAATGCCTTGTCTGAATCAGCAGCTTGTAAGTCTGAATGTTAATGGGAACATTTTATTAAATAGAGATTTTTGTGACATGTCTACCTACTTGTGTCTGTTTGCAGCGTACATAGCTAAAATTTCCTTTGAAAATCCTGTTTAAAAAAAGTGATTAGCAAAAGCATGTCTGTCAGTTTGAGTAAATCCAGTAATGCATGTGGAAAGTGGAAGCATTTCTTACTTTCACGATTCAGAAAAATCTTTTATCATTAGATTAAAAGCAAGGAACATTTGAATGTGCTTGTTATTTACCCTTGTGATAATTACTGTAGTGAGTGATAATTACTGTAGTGACTCATCTCCTTTACACTTGTTGCAGGTTAAATACGACTTTTTATATGAAAAAGTATATGTTTGTTGCTTGGAAGAATGGGCCAGTCCTATTTATCAGAAGATATATACCACCTTCATTCTTGTGATACTTTTCCTTCTTCCATTGATGTTGATGCTTTTCCTGTACACTAAAATCGGTTATGAACTCTGGATTAAGAAACGAGTGGGCGATGCTTCCGTTCTTCAAACTATGCATGGGAATGAAATGTCTAAAATATCAAGGTTTGTAAATAAAATATCAAGGAGGGTTAAGTTTAAAAAAAAAAAAAAAAAATCTGGAATTTGACTTTTAAAAAGCAAATTTGTGTTTCTGATAATCCTTGAGAACCAGTATAATAAAGGCTGTCATTATCCTGTGGGAGGCCCTCAAACATGGCACAGATTTTTAAAGCTAACACACTTGACTTCCTGATTAAAGCAACTTAAACAGTTTGTTTTCATCAAAATATTCGGTAGATACACTTTGATAATGAAGCCATTCTGATAAATCTGATGTTGTGCATGGTGAAATAGTTCTTTTTAAAAGATGTAGGCTATGATTTAGAAGATGATTTGAGGAAAATGCTGCTATGTTATTTCCGTATGCTCTTTGGAAAGTTCTTTCAGTAATTCTGAGACTGTGAACACTGCTTTATGAGCTCTTTACAGGTTAAATTGGCACATGGGGAGAAACAAACAAACCAGAACTTACTTTAAAAACTATTTTGGTACATTTTAACTTGATATAGCTTCCAAAAAGATCCGAATGTTCTGAGATTTGTTGTGCCTTGTGAGACTATCCAGATGGTAACTTTGCATCTGTAAAGTTATAAATCCAATAATTATCCTTTTGACAAATATATAAGTTTATTTACATTTATAATAACTTTGTTATATAACACTATAAATAGGCTACCTTTCATATTGCCTCATGCGTTTGCTTTGATTTGGTAAATTGCTCTGTTACCTAATGTGCTAGAAACTTCTAACAACTGGGCACACTGAGGAAAGTATTGCATTAAGTGTGGACTGTAAGGAAAATACTAGCAAGCAGCTTAAATGATTCCTTCCACAAATATGTGAGGAAGTGCCTAAAGAAGCAAGTGATTATTGGTGAAAAATCAAGGAGAGCGTCATCTTGCATCACTTAGGGTAACATTCATCTAAACTGTGTCTTGGTCCTCAGCTCAGTGGATGTTTTACATATCAGAGAGCAGCTTCTGTAGTTGCTGCCGGTGAACTGTTTCTTCTTCAGCTTGAATGGGAGAGGTCTGTCCTGGGATCTATAAACGTAGTTATATTGATGATATCAATTCAGGAATAAGGATAAATTCCAACGCATATGGAGTCTGTCAGCTGTTTAAGGCAGGGTGTCCATCTCTTGCTCCTTGTTCCAGCACTTTACCTAGCAATAAAAACTGAATTTCGGGAGCATAGCTTCACCTGCTCTCTGTCAGTTTCCTCTTTGTAACGAGATCCTTAGTGCAGGTATGATCAGTGCTTCCAGTTTTAGAAAGGGACACTTATTTTTGATCTACAGTGGAATTTCAAGTGTGTGTGTTTGTTCCCCCCCACCCCGCCCCCTCATCTCTTGCTACTGGAATTCTGTTTCCTTAAGTAGAGTGAAAGTGCCTTGCAGGTCATGCTAATGTCATTGCATGCTGCAACTACTACTTGTGTTGTTTTCCCTGAAAGAGAGAAATTATGAAGTATTAATTTCTGTACAGGACATGTATGATATTACAGTGTTTTATTTCAAAAGGAATTATGTACTTCGGAGCAATCTCTCAGGAGGTTATTTGCATCTGCATCCATCGTAACATGCTTACAGTTTTAACTCAATGAAACTTATGTTGACTTCTGTAACTTAATGATTCAATAGAAAATGTCTTGGTGCAATTTCAGGAAGAAGAAGCGAGCAATTGTTATGATGGTGACAGTGGTGTTTCTCTTTGCAGTCTGTTGGGCTCCTTTCCACGTGATTCACATGATGATAGAATACAGTGAGTATCTGCCATGTGTCCTACAATAAAGCTTTTTTTTTTTTTTTTCCCCAATAATGGAACTGCAAATTGTGAAATGCTAGCACTGCTGTGGTTTTCAGCTATAAAATTCCTTCTGCTAGCAAAGGTTAATATTGCGCTTATAAATCCTAATCATTCTCTTGTAATAGAGATACGTAGTCAACAAGAGTTGCATTTCTCTGAAGTCTGTGAGTTAGACAGATCTGCAATGATCACAGAAAATGTCTGTACATTTCAAAAACCTCTTAATGGATGTAATGTATGGGAGAGTAATGTATCTGAGAAATACTTATATGTCAGCTAGGTCTGCTCATCCTAGCCGTAGCCCTGAAAAAGATGTATCTAGCTGTGAACTGTGCTGGACTTTATGAAGGGAGGTGAGAAAGGGCATTGCTGGTTTTCCCACTTCTGCAGGGGAGCAGTGATAGCGGCTGGGACTGTGCAGCTGGCTAGCCATGAGTAGGGCACTGAAGTGATCACTACCTGCTGTGCTCTGCTTGCCAAAGGCAACAGCTGTATGTCTCTCTTCTACTGCAGATAAGATTGTAGCAGATGACTGGCTGTAGTGCTCCTGTCTTAAGTGAACCAAATCATGTTTGTGCCTGGACAGAACCAGAAATGCTTAAGCTGTAACTTTTGAAATTGTCTGAGTTGTCCCATATTAAGATTGACCTATAAAACTGCTCTATATAATACTTTCACTGTTTCCACTGTCAACTTTGGGGATTATTTCCACTGCTGCAAGGCCTTATTTGGCTCACTTTGTAAACCCTCATAAGCTTATTCCAAAATTCCTTAGCCAAGGATGTGAATTCAAAAAATACAGAGTATTCTATTATCTCAAATAATTAAAATGTGAGATATCACCAAGAACGTGCGTGTTTATTCCATGAGCCCATCTGTGTCAGCACAGAAAAAGAAGCTATGTATAATCTGAAAAGATAGAGATTAGTGTTATCATGGTGAAGTATTTACAAATTTCTCATGAACATGAGATGCAGAGTCAGAGCAATATTCTAGTAAACACAGTCTACATTTAGCAGCCTGGAGGCTTTCTGTCCCTTAGCCTTTGGGCAAGGTTTTATTTGTTTCCCCCCTGACTCGTGAGTTTTGGGTGGTGGTGGAGGGGGTTTGTTTGTTTGTGTGTGTATTTATTATTTTATTTTTTTCTTCTCTCTCAGACTATTCCATCCTTTCTTACATATATACAAAGCAGGATTGTACAGTAGGGCTTGATCTTTCCTGGTTGCTGAAATCCTATTGCTAAAATTGAGAACCTCCAGCAAGGTGCTTTTGTGATATTAGACATAAGCTTTTAATGCCAGACTGGCTATAAATGAACTTACTGATGGATATTCATACTGCTCTGTGCTTATGCCATATTTCTTTTTTGTTTTCCAGGTAACTTTGAAAAGGAGTATGATGATGTGACAGTCAAAATAACTTTTGCTATTGCCCAAATTATAGGTTTTTTCAATTCTATTTGCAACCCTATTGTGTATGCCTTTATGAATGAAAACTTCAAGAAAAATTTTCTGTCTGCCATCTGCTTTTGTGTTGTCAAAGAAAATGCATCACCAGCCAGGCAACTTGGGAACTCGAGGATTACTATGAGGCAGCAGAAGGCAAGTGTTTCTCGAAGAGATCCCACTGATTTGGAGGAGGCCAGGAGGGAGGCATTCAGTGATGGCAACATAGAAGTCAAGTTCTGTGACCAGCCGGCTTCAAAAAGGAATTTGAAACGGCATCTTGCCTTATTCAGCTCTGACCTTACTGTGCATTCTGCACTGGGAAATGGGCAGTAACATCGCAAAGGCTTTTAGAGTGGGAAAAGCATTCCCTTTGTCTGATAAGTTTGAAAACACTGTTTGAAATATATTTTTCTACTTTGCATGCTACAAAGAGGGGAAAATATTTTATGAATTATGATAATGTCTGGATAATGGGTCAGAAATTATAATAGGTTTTACGGATGAGGAATATTGGAGAACAACATTACTGCATGATTTCAAGAAAAATATTTTTCTTCCTAAGCTAATATAGGGTGGCTTTTCCCTCTGCCCTAGGCAAACCAAGCAATTATTGCTTGCTTTGTTTACTTTGTGTCTGGATGCTCACAAACCACTGGAGCATACACAGTTGAATGTAGTTTGCTAGAAAACTGGAAAAATATGGAAAATATGCACACTTTCTTGGAAAGCTTCAGAATCTCACCTGGGTCTAAAGTTGTAAGATCTACTGTCTACACTCCAAGGACAGAGAAACTTGAGATTTCATAAATACAGAAGGAGATGCAGTCCTATTTTGCAAAGTATGTGAAAGATCTTGACTTTCAAGAGATGAAGATTTAAACTTTGCATGCATGCTCAGATTTTTGTAAATGGAAAACATATTGTAAATTAATAATACATGCATAATATTTTTTTTACAGATTAATTCTCTGGGTAAAAATACAAGTGCAAATGTGCTGCCTGTAAACTGCATTGTCCCTGCTGAAAAATGTACAAGTTGGAGAAAGTGCTATAAAGAATCAAGGGTCTGCAGATGTTAGAGGTGTGTTCTATAGAATAAAAACTGAATTTTACTTAAGTGTATGTTTTAGATACTTGGCTTATGGGCTGAAGTAGTTTTGTTGTGTATTCTGGAGGAGTATAGGGACCAGCCCCAGAACCTAATGGACTCTGCAGAAGCCTTTCAGTTGATCTTTTGACCAGGCCCTTTGCTTCTGATAAACACAGGTGTGTTTTGTTTGTGTTTTTTTTTTTTTTTCCTGTTTTGTTTTTTTTAACCTTTGTTTTCCCTCCCTCGTCTTCTAAGTGGATTCATCATTGTCTGACGGAACTGGTGTTTTGTTACTTTTGAGATTTCCAGCAAATTATCAGGCTGGCATTATATAAATTCTGAAAACTGTCCATGGGCCAAATGGAAACTCTAAAAATCAAAAGGTTTTGCAGATGTGGACCTGAGGAAAAAATGTGATTAGAGTGCTGTGTTGTGATCTAACCGTACTGAAGTATGAAGTAATTAATGATTCCAGCTGAGATTAGACTGCATCTAAGAACAAGTTCTGAATTGTTAGTACTCTTCTCTGTCACCCCCTTATATCACCTTAGGGATCTTGATGCTCTCTTGGTGGTAACTTTGAAGATTTTTTTCACACAATCACTTGCAAAGCTGTAAATGAAAACCTAGTCAAAGTGATGCTTGAGTAGCTTAGAAGTAATCTGATCCTTCTGTAATGTTCATAACTATACATTGCATAAGGTGTTCTGATGCTGATTTCTGACATACTCTTTATTTTAAATATTACTATTTGTATTTTATATATTCTGACACAGTGACAAGTTAAGATTCCTAACTTGTCCTGACAGCCAGAAACAGAGCATTCCTATTTACATTAGCATATATATTAGATAAAAATACCAATTTCAAAGAGGTACATTTGGGTAAAACAGCATGAGTGAGGTCAGGTTCTGCCTCAGATTCTCAGGCATATGTACCTCTTTGCATTATCCTGGAATACTACTGGGAAGTAACAGCAGCAATATTTGCTTGTGATTATAACTGTGATCTCCTTTGGAGACTTTCCCTTCCTGGGAAGGAGGGACCGAAACCAAGAGGTCTGTTAGTAAAGTTTCTACATGTAGAATAGGGACGCACATTAGCTTATTATTGTCCTTTTCCTCAGCTGATGCAAAGTTTTCTGGGTTGTAATAAGAAGTTTGAGACTGGGAATACATTCTATAAACTTGGTTATTTGAGTATGTTTAAAGATCAGCTTACTCATGTCTTTTTTAGTGATTAAGTTGTAGTTCTGTTACAGGAACCAGCTTCTATTGCCATTCCAGCAGATGTGATCTAGAGTACTTTTAAAAGAAGAAGGTACTAGAGTTCAAAAGTTCCAGTGCTTTGGTAGGAAAGAAGTGGTAAGTGTTTCTGCAAAGACATAGTGGTTAGATTTAGATTAAATACAAGATATACTACTGCAGACAGTTTTTTACATTTTAAAACATATTATTAGTGCATTTTTTGACACAACAGTTGTCTCAAAGCCAGATAATCTTGTGATAAATCTAAGTTGCAAGGAATTGAAGACCCTTTATTATCTAGCAGGGAAGATGGAGTGTCTCAATCTGATACTGTACTCACAGAATATCCTATGTCAAATTCTCAGCAAATCTGCCCCAAAGATGATCAGTTAAGAGCTTGGGTTACAGTTTGAATTTTGGGGAGTGCTGCCTGGATTCAGGTGTTCAGAGGAGATGATGGTGACAATATGGATTTAAAAGGAAGCACACCCAAAATATAAGGGAGATGTTGGAGGGGAAGGTAGGCAAATACTTGAAGACTAAAACCATTGACAAAGTAGAGCCAGCACGGTTGAAAAGTGCATATAAGTAGATGTACAGGGTTCTTTTATCTGATTGAAGGCTTGGTTATGTGATGCACAGGTGTGTGACCTTGGTTAGCTTTGCTGAAAAAGTTGATGACCTGAAAGTATGTATGGTAAAGCCATGTAATAAAAAACTAAACAAAACAAAAAACTCCTCCAAAAGTTTTTTTTTCCCTGTTTTCATTTTTATGGTAGTTGATAGCAACTTTTGAACACAAGAAGAATAAAAAATATAAACATGGGAAGTGTGCGTGGGGAAGTGGAGAGTTGGAAAATAGCAACGAAAAAAATACTGAGTATCAGCCTGTTTCAAGGAATAATGAGGGCTGACTGCTCCATGTGTCTCATGACTGCCAGGCCAGCAGAGAAGCATAACTTGCATCTAGGTCTTAATTTCCAGCCTAGTGATCTGGTAGCCCTGTCTGCGTTCTGGTTACATTGCTAGCAGATAGGTAGTGATTGAGTCCTCTGAGAAGAGTAGAAGCTGTAAAAGTAGGTGATCCAGTAGAGGGGAGGGAGTACCTGGGAAAGGCTGAAATACACAAATAGCCTTGAATGTAAGGGCTAGATTGAGTATTGCTTCTCAGACAACAAAAGTGTGCACAGATGAAAGGATTTAGGAGTGCTGGTGATTTGGTCAGAGAGGTGTGATAGGAAAGTAATCAGAGAAGCTTTATTTTTATATAGATTAGCAGTGACCTGAAAGATTTATACAGACTAGTAATGTCTGATGAAATTTGGAAAAGTTTAGAAGTATTCTAGAGAACAACATGTAAGTGCACATCATCCCTGCAAATGAACAATGTTTAAATGTATGAGCAAAGGAACTGGAGATGTAAAAGATGCCCTTTAAGTGTTATGAGTGGAAATGGGAAAGTGGAGTAGGACTCCATTTGCCACAACTAGAAGTAGCAAGGGGAGCGCAGGATAGAATATCAGAAGCCCTTTTTGATTTGGTTTAACTTAAAGGTGAGAACAGGAGATTCTGAAGAGATGGCTGAAATCTGACAGCTGGAGTGAATTCATTTTTTATTCTGGCTAGCATATTACACGTCATTAATTGTGAGGTTTTCAAAGCAACCTTCTTACCGAATGTTGTGAGCGTGTAGGCAAGTTTTCCTTTATGTTGTAGATGAATTGTTAGTAGCAGTGTTCTAAAACCTGTATCTTTTTAAGAAATAGAGATTTAAAGCCAAAATACAGTAGGAGATTAAATTGTATTATGCACTCAAAAACATTCGCACAAAGTGTGTTGGTGGTGGTGGGGTGCTGGGGCTTTTTTTTTTTTTTTTCTTTTTTTTTTTTTTTTCTTCTTCTCTACACTGCAAGTCCTGATTTGATACCTTAAAACTGTTGTCTGACTTCCAGAAGTCTTAGTGTAAGTTGTTCTAGATGTCATTGTTTCTTTTGTTGGAGTTTGATAAAGTTGACTGGTGGTTATTTTAAAAGTTCTCTAATCCAAGACAAGAAGGAATCTGTGTTATTTATACGTAGTTGCTGTGGCTTGCCTGGTTATTGCAAGTGGCTCCAGCTACTGAAATAGGTTCTGTTCTCTGCTGCTGTAATAGGTTCTGGTTTTCTTTTTTCCACAGTATTGCTATTAGGTTATAATACTATCTTTGCTATTCTGGGATTTCCGTGTGGTGGGTTTTTTTTGTTTGTTTGTTTTTTTTCCTGTTTTTGCTAGAAGTTGCTATTTTCCTTTTCTTGTCTTATCTATAAGCAGTTGCAGTAATTAGAGCTGCCTATTTCAAATTTAGTTCCTCTTTCCGTAGAGGACTGAATGTGTCTTGTTTTTTGCAGGGGTGGGGGAGAGTGGAAAAAGAGGGACTGAAAGAGGGTAGCACATGTCTGAAATTCTCTTGTTATGTCCTGAAAAAAGTGTGGCAAGGCTTACAGGTTTCAACTTTGTATTTGCAGCTGATTTTTAAAGAGATTTTTACACTTGCACAAGAGTATTTTCTAGCACTGAACAGTGAGTTCTTGCCTGAATGAATAAAGGTTAAGTGAACTTATTTAGGCAGCCATCCTTATTGGGAGGAGAAAATATTTTGGGTGGCTTTATTCTTAATGCTATATATCCAGTCTTTCTCAGGTAGATATTTGCTGATGAAGTTACAGTAGTAAAAGCAGACTCCAATTTTAGAAAACCAAATCTGCTCATAAAATAAAAAGTCAGTAATTTTTAACCTAAGTTTTTAGCTTCCTTATTACATTTTTAGGTTGTGCTTGTTCAAGTATAGTCTTTTTTTTACAAAAAGGCAACTTGCAAACTTTCAGTCTGTCCTTTCCAATTTCCAGAGAATTAAGCTCCTGCTTGAGGACAAAGTCAATGCCAAAGTCAATTCATGCTGATTGCAGAGCAAGAAGCGGATTTATGAACAACAAATCCCCATCTAAAGCAAACTTGAATGACTATTATTTGCAGCACAGTCTGCAATCAACAGAGGTATGGTGAAAATGGTAACAGTATGAGTACTGGGAAGGTTATTGGTTATCTTGCAGCTTATATGCTTTCTGCCAAGGAGTGGATTTGATTGCAAAATAAGTGGAGGAGTGAGCAAAACTTGGATAAGGTAAATGCTCTGATGAATAGACACTGAGATGGGAGACTGGATGGAGGCAGTTTCCCTGCTAAGAAATGTCTGGGAAGATAACAGATAACATAGATGTAGATCATTTTAAAAATAAAAAAAATGAATGAAATTGATCTCCACTGTGAAATCTCTGCAAATCAGCTTTTACAGACTTTTAAATTGGTTATTCTTTTATTTATATATCATATACACACATATATAGAGTGTGGTTTTTTTTTTTTTTTTTTTTTTTTTTTTTTTTTTTTTTTTTTTTAACCCTGCTTACTAGGATCCAGATTTTGTTGTGAAAGATAGGAAAGCTGCCAAATGTATTGGGCTGGGCTCATTCAGTAAAGAGGCTGAATTGTAATACTTATACAAATTGATGGCTACACTACTGTACACTGACGGTATACTACTTCCCTGTGCCTGTTGCACTGGGAGAGCTAATTTTCTTGCTTCAGATAACAAATGTAGAAAAAATATGGTCCTCATCATGATAATTGTAAAGGTAACAGTTGAACGATGGCTTATAAAAAGGTCCAGTAACTTTATTCTGTGAGTCCGTATAATGCACTCTGGATAGTGTTTTGTATGGGTTTGACACTTGAACTCCCATATTCTTCTGCTTCTCACCTCTTGCTCTAACATATGGTTTCCATAGGCACATCTGTTGAGCACCAGGCTCAGCTATTAATGGGCTTGGTTCATAGCTGAAGAGTTTTAAAGAAGGTGCGATCTGAGAACAAACAGCCAGAAAATATATAGCATCTCCCTGGCTAGAGTATTAAAATATGCTCTTTAAATATAATATGAAAGCTGTGTCTTGTTTTGACTTGAATTCTGAAGAGCATATTTATGGCAAAAATGACTGAAAAATCTTGTCTGCAGTCTTGTGTGGAGCGTGTCGTGGGCAGCTGCGGGCTGCAGGTGGCACCCGTGCTGCACACCGCAGGCAGGGCTGGCCTCTCTTGCAGTGCTGCTACCCCAAAGAGAGCTGTTACCCTGCAAGCTTTTGAAAGCAGCTGCTTGATCGTGGGATTTGGTTTGATTTAGCACCCCTCTTGCTAGAATGGAGTGTTAGAAGGAGCAGGGAGAGAGGTGTTGGGGGAGGAAATTAAGTGTGTGATGGTGTTTTGAAATACATTCGCTATGCAGGCTGTTCTCTGTCATGGGAGTAATAAAGCCAGGATCTGTTATTTCAGTTCCAAGTGAGAGTTGCATGTGACATGGAATACCTTAGGGAATTTCCATTTTCATCTTTGGCATTCTGGAGTTTCTGTGATATTTCTGTGACACTGCTAGCAAGGCTACTACAATGATATATTTGGAGGATGCTAAAATCAAAAACCTACTCATTTTGGCAGCTAAGATATCTAAGCTTCCCCTTCTGGGACTTTTGAAATAGTGTTTGCCCTACCAAAATAAAGGAGAGTTGCAGGCAATTGGTTAGGTCTAGGAGTGAATTCCTCCAGGAGAGGTGCAGTGTGAGATCTCTTGGGCTTAGCTGTGCTCTGAAACTGTGGGAGGGAAAAATGCCAGCTATAGTGTTAAAGCTGCTGTTAGAGTTGATGAGTTTGATCAAGGATCATCTGTATAAATAATCCAATAGAAGTTTTTTATTCCTTTGTATAATCTTACCTGAAATATTTTTATATTTCTCTTACTGAGAGGAACCATTGAAAGTCTTCCCTTTTTTTTTTGGTAAAACTGTTTTCCAGAGCAAAACAAGCGAACACCACATTTAGGTCTGTCTGTATTGTTTTTGAAATTGAGCGCTTGAAACAGAAGTTAATGAACAAAAGGCCGAGACTCTGAAATCCCTCACAGAGCTCATTTCCTGACTCCCAGGAGCGTACTATAAAATCCGTAGCTGCAGACACCCTGCTTGCCTAATCTGATGACATAGTGAGGGAAAGTCAAAGGGAAAAGGTGGAGGGGAAATAAAATCTCTTTCTAACACGAATATTTATTAAAACATATTATGCACAAAAATAGTGTGTCTGCAGTCGCAAAATGGAGTGGCAGAATGTTGCTATGAGAGCTAGGAAAGAGAGAGGAAAAAAAAAAAAAAAAAGCCACCTTGGGTAAGGAAACCATATAGCAGTTTGTAAAGATCAGCTGTAAAATGCAACTATTTACCTGTAGTAATATAGGTTAGAGCCCTGCAAACACTAAGACAAATAACCCCGTTCTTCAAATTACATTTCCATAGTTCTCTTAAACTGTAGGCAGTCAGCTGGAGCGAGCTGTATCTGTCATGGGGCTGTGTAAACTGTGCTGCGTCATAAAATATATATGAAAATGGTAAGCTTTATTGCGGAACATTAGTAGAGTTTTTTTTGTAAAATTATTTTTTTCAACCTGTTAAGAGATGTAAGTGGATTATAAACATCCTGAGTATTCAGGGCCACTTAAACTATGAGGAAAAAGCAGAAGTCTATTTTAACTTGCATCATGCTCTTAAACTGGTAAAGTGCTTCAGAGAAGTTAATGTTTATTTGTAAAATCTGGAATGGAATAAAGCAGATGAAGAAATGATAGCACAGAAGCTGATATAAAGAATTTTGGACTCCCAGGCTCCTGGCCTTATGTAGAATGTACGCTTAGGGGATAGAGTTCAGTGCTTTGACTTGGCTTTTTTTTTTTTTTTTGATTTTTTTTTTGATTTTTACTATACTTTTCCTTATTATGATAGTCTTTTCTATTAAAAATATATGTAAACAAACCATGGCAGCTCTGTAAAATAATGGTCTGTGTTTAATTGCATGTCTGCTCCTGGCATGCATTTAAAGCTTGGGATAGTGTCAGGAGTAGGTATGAGATGAAAAGGAGTTGGGCCGAGCTTGCTGGGACAGCCAAGCTGGAGACAGTGATGGGGCCAGTGGTATAGTGCAAGTGGGCCTGCACATCCTCCTTTTATCTCCTCCCTCTCTTAGTTACCTGCTGGTTCTAAGGCCAAATACAGTAAAACTCAAAACTCCCAGTGACTTTGAGGACTTTCAATTACAACCATGTTAGGATTATAGGCCACAGACTCTGTCTTGTGGTCTTTCCTCAGTACTGTTGGCTGCATTTGGGCCTCTGGACTGGTCTGGGATTTGCACAGATTCATTATTCTGATTCTTGGCTGATCATAGTTCTGCTGATAGGGGTTCATCTTTTCAGCTTAGTATCCTTTTTGCAGTTCTGTACAGTATCTATGTCCCCTAGCATGCCTGAGGAGAAGTGAATTTAATCATAAATCTGAAGGAAACCTAAACCAGAAGAGTTTTTGGCTTGTATGTGTGTGCGCTCTGCTCTTGCAGATTGCTGTTCCTATGTGCCCGGTCCTGGAGCCTTCCCTGTCCCCTGGCTTCTTGTTCACCCAGGCTCTGTGAGGCTGGCCACCTCCCTGCACCTCTAGTCGTGGAAAAGTGAGGCTTAATGGCACTTCAGAGTGAACTATTGATGAAATAATCCTCGCAGAAGCGGGTGAATGGTCATTTTTAAGCCTTTAGAGAAGAAAAATAAAGTTAGGTTTAAAACACCACCACCAACAAAAAGTTATTTTATTTGTCTGTGTGAGGCCTCCTTTTCCAAAGGGCAGGATGGTTAGATAGTCACTTCTCAGTGAGGCTTTACACCAGCTTATGATATCAGTGAAATAGCAAAGCAGACTTGGATAATCTTCCTATTCTAAGGTAGCAACAGCTAGACGCTGTTCCTAAGGCTCAGCTAGGTCTGAAGAGAGGGTTAGCAAAGAAGCAATAAATTCAGACTGAGGTTCCGGGGAAGTAAAATACACCCAAAGGAAAGGAGGACTTGATTGAGGCTAGAATCAGAGTCAAGATTGTGTTTGAGGGGTATAAAGGAGCCCTTAAGTTCAGCTTAGGGAAGTGTATGCCTGCTTTAAAACCTGTAGAAGTGCTGTAGTAGAGGAAGGTAGGACAGAGGGTAGAGCAAGGCAGAGTGAAGTGGAATTTTTGTGACCAAATAAAGAGAAAGGGCAGAGTAGTTCAAGGTAATCTGTTAGACATGAATGAATGCATCACTAACTGCAGCACAGCCACTAGGAACAGAACTCTGTCAATAGTTGTGGTTGCTAATATAGCAAAAAAGACAGCTACCCCAAAGGCAGCAGAAGCAGAACAGAACCAATTGCTTAGAACAACAAATTATGACTAAGCTCTGTGCAAATATTCTCAATTTTACTGATCCATACAAAATAATATTTTTGTTTATTCTAGGAAAGGTGAGATGGCTATTCTTTAGAGGTTTTATTTGGTCTTGGTGTAGGCTGTTACTGCTACTATCTAGGTAGTTCCTTTCTTCTACATGGCTGCTGCTCGCACTGCTAGTACAACAAAAGAAAACGCTTTGAATTTTTCTTTCTGTGTAGGCTGCTGAACTCAGATGAAATTCTCTGGGAAGCTTTGATAAGCTTTCTACCTAAAAAGATCTGGACAGACATGCCAGGAGGACCGTACTTTCTGCTGTGTTTTCAGAGTCTTCCTGGCACAAAATACTCACTGAACCATTGCAGTGAGATATATGAGCCTCTGAAGAGGTCAAAACCTTGAAGTTCAAATATGACCCTTTAGAGAGGTTTTCCTTGTATGGTCTTTCAGGATCAAAAAGGATCAGAATAGAACGTTTTAATAAAACTTAACTCTTAAGTCTAAAGTATGCATCTACAGCCAGAACTCTCTTTTGAGGTGTGCAATTTAGTGCAGTGTTGAGGGGGGAAAAAGCTTTAACACCCTTCCTTCTCTCCTGCCTACCATCCCCTTTGCTAACCCCCTTTTTGCTTTAGTTCATGTTTAAGACTGTCCTTGTCCAGACTGGATACCACAGTGAGGGCAAAGCTCCTCAACTGTTATGTTGCCTGATTCTGCAGTTTGGGATAGATTCTTTTCAACTTTTCTGTTCCTTGTGAAGAATGAAATAAAGGGGAAGTGACCATCATAAAATGTTCTATTAGAAAACAGGACGGTCCTTAAAAGATAAAAATGAGTCAACTTGGATGACAGCTTGTTGAGCATAGAGAACCGGGCTCCTTACATCACATGGGACTCCCTTTGGAACCTGATACAGAGTGCAGGATTGGGGTGAGGTGATAAGTCTTGTTGCAGTTAACTGCAGTGCGCTGACTGCTTGGCACTAAAGCAAAGTAAATCATTCCCCACATTTCTTTTTCTTTTTTGGGTATTAATTAACTTTTATCTCTGAAGTAACGCCTACTTTTCTAGATAGGGAAAACTTGGGTGGGAGAACAGGGATAATTATTTTTGTCCAGCACAAAATAGGCTTGGAATTCATATTTTTTTTCATACAGTATTCAATAAGAAGAACTTAAGCTGTAATGGGAAATGTGAATGCTATCATGTCATCATATCTGATAACTTTTGCAAAACATCAAAGCTATCTGTAATGTACTTCCTAGGAAGAGAAAGAAAAGATAGGGAAGGCTATTTGCAGAAGATTTTGGCTGGTGCTTCTCTAGTGACACCTCGTGGGATGTTTTGCAGAATCTTTTTTTTATAGAGGCATAGCTCTTTTGCAACTTATTTTTGAGGAAGAAATAAACTCCAAGACTTGATAAAGAAGTTATTCAAATAATTCACAGCGAGTATGGCTTAACTTTTCCAGGAGTCTAGAGCTTTGTGTGACCGTCTTTGTAATTTGTAATTAGTAGGATAAAATACGTCTATTGGATGTATTATATATATTATATAAGGTCCTCCTTCAATACAGTTTTTGGAATTACTTCATTGCGAGTCAGATCTTCAGGTTTAAAATTGACATTTCTGAACGGGTAGATGAAAGCAAATTAATGGAATAAGGAATTAATCAAATAAGCTAAGAAGTCAAACAATTCTTAGGGTTTCAGTGCAGTGGAAATTCTGTTTATGTGCCACAATTCAATAGTACTAGACAATTTGATCTAGTCTCAACCAGTTTTATTGTTATTGGTAGATTCCTCTGTTGCCTGTTGGAGTAATTGACGTTCAATACCCCCCATTATAAACTCTCTTTCACACTATTTTGACTAGTGTGCTGGAAGGAGACAGCAGTACAAACTTACCTTCTGATGAAAACAACCATAATGTTGCTTTTTTATTTTCTAACCTGTTGTGTTTAAAGTCTACTGTTGCCTAGTCTAGACATTCTTAAATGTATCAAAATGACTTCTCCATAATTAGCTGGGGGGAAGAGCATGGAAATTGTGGAGAGAGAAGTGTAGCAAAAAACCCTTCTAGCTCTTGAGTCGGTGTATGACGTTACTGATGTGATTCATTTAATTGAACTAAAACATGTATGGAACAAAATTGTAGTGATTTCTACCATGAATGATATAATACTTCGATATGAAACAAATGTCTTTGCTCACACTCCTTCCAGTGGATGTCTGTCTGCTTGGTGTTTAGTTAGTTCAGCTTGCTGGTTTGATTAGCAGCTTTTCTCAGAGAAGACCAAGTAGTAGTGGGGAGTCTGGTGTGAACAGGAATTCATTACTTCTCAGAAATATGTTAAAAATGAACTAGAAATATGCTTCCTAACATGGACTTTGCTATTCCTTAGTCCAGTGAGATATGATATACTTCATGTTTGTATATATCTGTGTGGTGTTATTTAGAAATAAATTTAAACTTAAAAAAAAAAAAAGCAATTAGTTTTTTTAATGAAAAAATCAGAATTTTAAATGGGGAGATTAAATCACAGCTGCCAATATTTAGATAGAGTAAGTACCTAGCTAATTGTCCTGTTGAGAAGATTTCCTGTCCTGAGGAAAAGCTGGTTGGAAGCAAAAACAAATAATAATATATCAATAATTAATATATCAATAATAATCAAATAATTCTTCTATCTATTCAGAAACAAGCATTTAGAGAAGAAGTGGGGAGGAGGGGGGGAAAAAAAAAAAAAAGGCATCTGGTTATCCAGTGATCCTTGTGTGGTGATTTGGGAGGAACTCTTTCAAGTAGATGAGTAGCTGTGCGAATATTTTTGCAGAAAAGTGCTAACTTACTGCTGTTGTAATTAGATAAATGGGTCTCTTCCCATGAAGAAAGTTTTTTTTTTTCCCATGCCTAATTAGGAAAGGAGAACTGGGCTGGTTTTGCAGGGGCAGCTGAAAGAGCAGCGGTGAGGAAAAAGCTGTTGCCAAGGCCTGCGCCACAGGGAGTCAGCAACTGGTTGAGATAAAAATTCAACAAGAACAGCAACGAATTTGGTGAGACCGTTATTCTGAGACATGCGTCATGTTTGCGGGTGGGGAAGGAGGGCAAGGAAAGCCAGTAGACAGCAGCATCCAGCATCCCTCTTGAGTGAAAATGGAAGCTCTGTGTTTTATTTTAATTTTATTTTTGCAAGCGGGAGACTGCGTGCTTGCCCAGTGTGTGAGAGGAAAGGAAAGGCTAGTTGTGCTCTGGTGCCCTAAGTATCTGATCATTGGTTGAGCTTAGATCAGTAGTTATGCCCTGCTTCTCCTCTCCGCTCTCAATATTTGTCCCCTTTTTCTCAAAAAAAAAAAAAAAAAAAAAAAAAAAAAAAAAAAAAAAACACGGACTGAAGAAGCTCTGTTGTAACTCTTAGGTTTCTGTGTAAAAGTGTTTGGTTTTAATGAATCATTGTTTTGCAACAGATCATTCTTTAGAAAGTTTCTGATGAGCTTTGTCGCTGGGCTTGTAGATAAGCAGAGACTGCAGTGTGGGAGGTGCTGCAAAACATAAGCAGATCTTCAAAGCTTTAAAAAGAGAGACTGTTCCTTCCTTGGCCCAGCGGAATGCATTGCATTTGCTTGTACACTGGTACAATGAATGTCCTTTACCAACTGAGAAGAAGGAATTGGAGGAAGATTTGTCTTCTGGAAAATTTTATGGCCTCTTGTCCAGCATAGTAAATCTATGGTGTGTCATAGTAAATCTATGGTGTGTGGTTTTTTTTTTTTTTTTTTCTTTGTTTAAATGCATACACTTTCTTTCCCTTGCATGCCTTGTACTTTCATTCCCACCCTCCTTTCTTCAGGCACTCAGGCCATTTCACTTCTCTGGGATTGCATGGTTAGTCGTTTAGTTAACATCCTTGGTGCCTTGGATGGATTTATTTGTATCTCAAGGAAAGACTTGTGAGCAGCCATTGAACCTTTTGAGCCACAGAAAAGTAGTAGTAAGGAACCTCTGTAACATCTGTATCTGGAAGTCAAACACAGTGGCTTTTTCCACCAGAAAGCCAGAAGCATCAAAGTCTTGTGTCTTTACAAATGAGGAGTGTGACCACTTCTAACCAATGATGAAGGCTTAGCCAACAAGCTGGTGGAAGTGTTGGCACTTTCCTGCAGCGGCTGCTGTGGAAAAATGAAGCTGTTTGCTACCCCTCAAACTGTATTCATTTTAATGAATCTGTACTAACCTTGCCTGATCATCTTTTGCTTCCTACTCTTGCACTTGAAAATGAGATTTTCAGTGAAATAGTAAGTGATTTCATGCTCTTGGGTCCTACAGCCTAGGTAGCTGGCAGGACGAGCAGAGGACTGTGTGTGGTGGTGGGTTTTTTTTGTTTTTTTTTTTTTTTTTACCTTCATCTATTTGCATTTT
>JAYECN010439249.1:0-22183 GCA_035222435.1 Microcambeva ribeirae | reverse complement strand
GCAGCGCAGCCCTCTGGGCTATCAGCTACTCCTCCCAGTTTGGTATCATCAGCAAACTTGCTGAGGGAGCACTCTGTCCCTTCATCCAGGTCATTGATTAATAAATGGAACAGGACAGGGCCAAGGACTGACACCTGGGGGACACCGCTAACCACAGGCCTCCAACTAGACCATGCATTTCTATTTCCAGCCTGAAATCCAGGTAAGTCTTGTATAAACTGCTCAGATTTTCCCAAGTCTTTGCACCAACTGTGGCCCTTCTGAGGAATTCTCCACTGGCACCTTCAGAAGGCATCTTTTTAGATGTCTTCTGCTGAATGGGCTGTATGCTCTAGGACAAGCGGCTGCTAACAGGATATACAGGATGAATGCATTCAAGCTGTGTACATCTGCTGCAGTGACTGAGACAATTCTGTCCAAACAGGTGAACAATTTCTATTTTAAAGTAGAGACCTGTAGAGTATCTGAAAATAAAGACATAATTTTCCAAGGATTATGCCACAGAAAGCAAAATTAATGGCAAGAAGAAAAAATGGCCACTATATATGCAATTGCACAGTAAAAAGAAGTGGCAGACCTACTTCTGTTTTATTAAACTGAAGAAAAAAAAAAAAAAGAAGTTCTAAAAAAGCTCTCCTGCCTCCCCCCCCCCCCCCCCGAATTTTTAAGATTTGCAGCTGTTCTGGAATACACTTTTCTCCTTTCACAAATTATGTCTGTGGAAAAAAAGTGAAACAAAATTAAAGCTGACTTTAATCTCCATTTTCTTTTCTTCCTGAAGACCACACACCACTAATGATAGCACAACCCTCCTTTCAGTGGAAACTTGGATAATCTGAATATCATGCTCTATGCACTGTCCTCAGCAGTATGCCAAAACACTAGAAAATTTAACAAGCCTCCCAAGAAAACGAAGAGGGCAAGCGACATGCTCACAAATCAGCAATTCACCTCTGAGGACAGGAGTTGACTGCAGTTTAACTGTCAAGTTGTAGAATGCAAGCTGTGGTTTTGGATGTTCAGTTACTTTGCAGATTCTGTGATGTTTAGAAGGTATAAAAGCTTATGTAAGCTTTTCCAGAACCATGGGCTTTACAGAGCTTCCTTCTCTACAAGTAATCTAATGTCAGATGTGAGGTCACATTCAGTGACACTTCTATAGATCTTTTGCATTTTCTTCCCAGATACCATAACTTTCCATAATTTTTTTTTTAGGAGTTAAGGTTTTATGCCTTCCTTTCTCACGAAATTTACTTGAAATTGGCAAGTATGCTGAAGCTATTGAGAGAGGGAAAATTGGGAGAAAATCATATGGATACAGCATCATAATTGCATACAATCCGTTTCTTGAGGGAATCATTATATATATTAAAATAAAAGGATAAAAGTGAAATGTGGAGACTCATGTAGCAAAAGCCATGAAGGCTATCACAGAAGAGTAGAGTACTTAGAGCTGTGACTTCATCAAGTTGAAAGCTTTTCAGAATTGATGAATGGCAGGAAAAATGTGTCAGACATTTGGTGACCAAGTTAGCAACAATTTGAATGTGATTCTTAGTGTGTAGCCACCCGCTATGTAATCCCCATAATACAGATAAGTAGTAATATCAGACTGGAGCCAAATGTAGTTGATAGATAGTAACACCAATCTGAGGTCAATATGAAAATGCAGGTAGTTGATAAAAAAATAACATTAAAAAAAGCATCCAGCAGTCATTGACAAAGTAACATACTACCTCTGAGTTATAGGATAACGTAAGGTAGAGAACTGAATTCTGTAGCGCATCATACTACAAAGATAGGAGAGAAAGGATAACAGTCATCATAAACCATATGCAGCATTCTAAGAGAATATAAGAGCAACTTTTCAAAGAGAAAGGGACATTTGAGGGAAACCAAAGTTAGAAATAGATTTGCATGTACAGCTCATGAGGCTATTGAAGCAGACACCCCATAAACCTGGCGAAACCACAAAGGAATAAACTGATGAGCCAAAAAAGACAGGTGATCACTGCATTGAGGTGAAATTAGCGGCAGCAAGATTAAAACACAAAAGAGACTTAAGCAAATTAGAATCTATAACTATCCCAAACCACTTAACACCATGAAATTTGTAAACTGCTTATTAGTAATTACTCATATGAAACATGAGCCATCAAGCCATTCTTCAAGTTCTGCCATAATTTTGGCCTCAGTATCATTCTGGCTTCACAGGAATTTCTAGCATTACTGACACACAGACAAGAGGAGCTTCATTATATTTTACTACAGTAGGTGACAACAATCTCCTCTTAAAAGAAAACCATGAGTAAGAGAAGGTAAGCATGGTCCTAGGACCAAGATGTCAAGCTGCAAAACTCCTGAAGAGAGACACCAGGAATTTAACAGTTAGCTAACGATTGACAGACTACTGAAACTTTCTACGCTGAATATATATCTATCAAAGTAATTGTTCTGGTTGTCAACTAAGGACTCCATCTTGACCCTGAAAAATTATTAAAGTAATACGAAGTTATTCAAAGATTGTGAGATATGAAGGCAGTCTAATGACTTAACAGAGCAGTTTACCAGCTGTCTTTTTAGATGCTGGTGCAGCTATTAGAGGGCTGCAACTCAGTTGCAGAAAGGATAAGTTCAGAGGAATTCAAGACGACTGACTTTTAGCTATTATATAAATTGTTTCATAATTATATATATTAAGTAGTCTTTAAAGATTCATTCTAATATGAACAGGGAACTACATTTTGTTCCTCACTATGTTGTAAGGGAAATAACAGTCCTTTACTCTGAGCTTGCCTAATTTCCAGGAAATAAATTCCAAAACCAAAATAAATCTACAAAAATTACTGGATTTAAACTGCTAGAGGATATACCAAGCACATCTCTTTACTTTATAACTGTGTTTGGTCTGGCCTTGTAGTTGGCCAGAAGTCCATACCACCCTCAGGACTACTAAATTTTTTGAGAAAGTGTTGTGTGACTTAGTTTTATATTCAATATACTTACTATAACAAATGTGATTTTCAAAACACAGATGAATAAATAGACTCTAGTGAATATTCCTCTCCTTTTCAGAGAATGACAAAAATGAGAGGAAACATTTGAGATCATAAAGTCCTCTGCTATAGCAAACAGCATGTAGAATGAACTTCCTCACTTTCTATATTAAAATAAATTAGTATTTTTTGTTCCCAGGTCTCTGGTTATAGGCTTGTACAGAACATCATTTCTCTAATGGGAAAGAAAACTCTTCCAATTTCTATCTCAAATCTATTTCCAGTACTTTATGCCCATTTGCTCATGGGCAAATATTGCCCGTTAGCTTAACTAGGCTGCTTCCCTCTCTGCTGTTCCCCTTACCACTTCCCTGATTTTTAGACAGCAATCAATTTCTCTCTCATATCCCTTTCATTTTGAAAGTTTCAACAAGCCCAGCTTTCCAGTTTGCTAAGAAAGATGCTCCATTCCCTTGGTCATGCAAGTAGACCCTTTCTGCTTTTGTTCTACTTTGAGATTTCCATCTGGGATTTCATATATCATTTCTATTAAGACTTTACATAGTATTGACAAATATATACACATTTGTTTTTTTCCTTTTAATATAAGAACAAAAAAATCTTGAGGATTTTAAAATAATTTATTAGCTATATACTTGTTCTTTCTTGTCTCTGGGGCATGTTATAACTTTAGGGGTAGAGATTTTTTTGTTATGGAAGCTTTTTAATTTGCTGTAAGCTATACACCTATTATATGCTGCTTATGATGCACGCAAGGACACATGCAATGCTTATTTTAAAGACCTTCATGGACTAACACTGATTATGTAGTTGTGTATAAATTCAGGATGAAAATCTGATGCCTGAGCATTGCTATGTCTCTCCCCTCCTTAAACCACCTTCAGTACCAGTGAATTCTCAGAGAAGCTTGATCAAATAAATGTGGTATGGGCAAGCCTGTGGTTTCTCAACCTCACACATGCACAGGTAGGACAGTATTCTCTTAGTGAGAAAGCACCGAGCAGGAGCTCCCGACAAGTAGAACAGAGTGTTATATCAAGAGAGGAACATTACTGTCAAGAAATTACAACCTCAGCATTGACATAAATGTTGACAGCACCATTCCCACTGATAGTGATATCAGGGCAGATTATGATTCACACAGGACTGCCTGAAGAGTGATGATTTAGATGAAATACTCCCAAATAAGAAAAAATTCCGAAAGGAAAACTGCAGATGACAAGGATTTTATCAGGCCACTACTGAGATGGATCACACTTTCCTCTTCTGTTCTCAAAAGCCTCCTGTCTGCAGAGATAAACTAACCATAATGAAATCTCTCTTCCCACCTGTTCCCCACTTGATGGCAGCAAGAAGCACGATAGCAGGGCATGATAAATCCTAGGTGGTGATTGAGGATGTGTAATTGCAAAGAATGTCATGTCTTTCTGATGGGTTTCTACAAAGCTTTGAGGAACTTAGGGCCAAATCTATTCATGAGGTAACCTGAATGAAGCAAATGAAATGGCAGGAAGAATTACCATAGCCCATCATTTCCAAATGCAGAAAGGAACAAGAATATAAAGCAATCAGACTAAAGAAGATCACAGATTATGGCAAAAGGACCATAAATGACATTTGGGTCAATCTATATGACCTTATTGTGCATTCATTCACTAGCTCATCTTATCTCTTTTCTGAGTGTCTAATGATGGTGCTGATAAAGGCCAAGCTGGAGCAAGCTGTGCATGTTCATTTGAAAGGCAGTCTGAGCAGACAGCATAAACTTTTGGAGCTGTTTGGTATTGTAAGATAGGACAAATTTCCAGCCAATAAGAACAGGAGCAGGAGGCAAAAAAGCATTAGTTCACATTTCCTTTGAACTTGAAAAATCCCAGAGTGCTTTAATAAATCTTTTTCAACTAATCTTTCTATTTTGTCTAGGAAAATCTTTTTCCACTAGAAAAATCTCATCTGATAAAAATCCAAACCTTTACTGATATATATGATTTAGCCAAAAAGGGCAAAATTGTATTCAACCATAATTTCACTGTACCAGAGACTTTCACTTATTATCCATATATTACAGTAATCTATTTTTGGGCAATGAAAAGATGGAAAAAGTAGAATTCATTCAAACAATTGTCTTTAGTCTTCTTGAAATGAAACAATTTAATTTCTGTTTACATCACTTTTTACTCTAGATTTAATAATAGAAACATTTAGCATTTTTCCCTCTGAGTAAGAATGGATACAACAACTATCATTTGTTACAGAATACACGTTCCAAGTTTCCACTTTTTTTTGCTATTCTTTCTTCTTTCACACATATTTACAAATGTCATTCACTTGCCCTCTTCCCTAGATTAAAAACAACAACAAAACAATTTATCTAGCCTATATTAGCAGTAAATAAATAGGGACCACTTTAGCCTGTAATCTCAGAGGAGAAATGAAGCAAGTGTTTAACAGCATGCAAAAATGCTATGTAATAATTTAAATGAGAGTGAGAAGAATATTGGGCTGAAACAATGTGGGAGGATGTAGTAATAGTAGCAGTTATAGTGACACTGCTATTGCAGTCTGAGAATGTAAGTTAGTGGATGTTTATAGGAAGAAGCAGTAGTTCTTCACTTACTTTCTATTACAACTGGAAGAAAAAGATACCTTTTTGGTGATGCAAACTCTACCACCCCACCCCTTAAAACAAACACAGAAAGAATAATTTAAAAAGCTAAACACAGTTACAGAAAATGTAGTTGGCATCTGGGGATAAAAAAGGTCTGATGATAGCAGCCAGACTAGAATCTAGCCATTAAGCAGTTATGTCCATGTTAATAAAAATAACATGACGCACTGGGTATCAACAGGTGTATGAGAGTCCCCTTTTGAAGGGGAATTTAGCACAATTGTCATTGTTTTACATCTGCCTTGGGGTCAAAACAGAAGATAACATGCTTGCACAAGATCAACAGTGTCCCTGCATTACCCAGAGAGAACACATCATCATGGGGGGGAGGGAGGTGATCCTTCCCCATACTCAGGGCTGGTGAGGCCACACCTGGGGTGCTGTATATAGTGCTGGGCACACCAGAGAGACAAGGACATACTGGAGCAAATCCAGCATAAGGCAACAAAGATGATTAAGGGACTAAAGGACAAAAACATCTCTCTCTGATGTGAAGTTGAGATAACATGGACTAGCTAACATGGACAAGAGAAGTCTCAGGATGATCTCATCCACATTTGTAAATACCCGATTGGAGGATGTAAAGAGGACAGAGCCAAACTTCTCAGTGGCAGCCAGTGACAGCACAAGAGGCAACGGGCTAATGTGAAGTGATAAGAGCAAAGTGTACAGTATGCAGTTGAATAATGCTTTTGCAAAATGTATTTCATGATATCTGGACATATGTA
The DNA here is from genome assembly GCA_035222435.1 of Microcambeva ribeirae. Classification (NCBI taxonomy): domain Eukaryota; kingdom Metazoa; phylum Chordata; class Actinopteri; order Siluriformes; family Trichomycteridae; genus Microcambeva; species Microcambeva ribeirae. The sequence continues at coordinate 15,770 of JAYECN010439249.1, read as the reverse complement.
GTGCCCCATAATACCTTTTCCTATGGAGAGAAAACATCCCTGGCACAGATCATTAGAATTCATAACCTGGTGTACCAGGAAAGGAAATATGGACTACTGGCTCTATAGCTTACTAGATTGATGAATTCATATTACTCTATTACTCTTAGAGAATGTTTGTTTGTTTTTCCTGGAAACATTAATGAAAGTTTCCTAATTTTTCAGAAGTGAAAACATCTTTTTTGTTAGTATTCCTCACTAGTTATTAGGAGATAGATTTCAATAGGAGGAGTGAAAACAACAACAACAACCTACGAAAAAGGAGGAAGAAGAAGAAAAAGGGAATAGAAAGTAGAAGGATGGTTACTCTGTATCCCTATAATGCCATATTGTCAAAGCTGGTGGCAGGTCACAGACTTTGTCCTGAGTTTGCAAAGCTCCAGATTAGTCAGGCTCGCTCTGTCTAAGCTTTCCTCAGCCTAATTTTTTTTTTTTTTTCTTTAACTATAACAATTTTTCTAATTGATCAGGTTGTTGCGGCTAATTTGTTTTACTTTTTTGTATGATACAACAATAGGTTTACACAAGTAACAGAAATAAGCAGCTATTCTATGTAGAATGAAATATTTATGACCCTAAGACAATGACAAAGCACGGAGAAATATAGATCCGGTCTGACAGGAGATGTCTTGAGAAGTGAAGACATGTGATGCAGTGGAAACAAATAAAGCCTTGGTTAATAGATGGAGCACCTGCTGGGACCAGCAATAAACTCACCAAAAATTGGTTAAACAAACACAGACTTAGAGCTAGACAAAACTGTTTTAGGTGCTAAGAATAAGTGGGGGGAAAAAAAAAAATAGATCTAACATACATAAAAAGCACCATATACTGCAAATTCAGATATAATGTTGAGCTGCAAACCAACAAAGAGGTTTTATATGCTAGCAAACACAAAAACTACCTCAATTAGATCCTAGAGTGAGGGAGAAGAAACTAGCAACCTCCTACCACTGAAAGACTCCAGATAATAAGTTGTCATGACAGCTCCCATTGCCACTAGGAGAAGGAAAGAATCAACCTTGGGATCCAGAGGAAGAAGATAAGGACTAGCATCACAGCAGGAAAAGGGCTAGAAACTCAAAAGAGTGTTTAACCATTTCAACTGCCTTTTTTTTTTTGATAATAATTGGATTTGGGCTCACAGTGATTCTTGGATTAGACTATTAATAATTCAATTACCCTAACAGTAAGCTATATAATATATTCATACAGATATCTAAGGTATGTTTCTCTTTGGCTGTAAATAAGATGCCAAGTATAACAGAGGAAGGATTAAAAAGGAAAAGAAAATAAAGAGAAAAGAGGAGGAGGAAAGTTACAGAATTTATAGTTAAGTAAAACAAGCTTATTTTCTTCAGAGATGAGCAAGAAAGGAAAAAAAGTATGAGCTACCATTTACTTTAAATGTACAAAGGGGAAAATCCTACCAGATAGAAGTGCATGGAAATAGTCAGCTTCATCTACCTGTATTATTCAAACAATGGTCAGTTCTGGAAGATTTGAAAAGCCTTTGCCTTAGTCTTTGTGTTTTCATTATCTTTCTGTTGAATAGTGACAACTACCAACCCCTCTGAACTGTACAGGCTTGGTCTTAAGAATATTGCCTACACAGCAGAGAAATGAAAATTGCTCTTTTGCTGTTTTATTATTATTTGTTTGCACAGCAGAGAATTGTGTGCTTAAGTTTATTGCTGATACCAAAAGAAGTACAAATGACCTGTAGTAGTGGGCTATTCTTTCCGACCTCCAAAGGCTTTTGGCATTGAGCTACAAATAAACTTACAGAGGCTTTTGTATATTCCTGCTGTTTTTTTTTTTTTTTTTTTTTTTCACCACTGGGCTCTGAGGAAGCAACGCTGCAATGCAAAGATAAACAAAGCAAAATAAAGAAGGGAGAAGATTTCATTTGGTGTAAATTAACTTTGGTGGAGCTCTGTTTATGCTGTCAGGAGATCAGTTCCAAGAAGTCTACAGAGCTGACCTTACGTTCTCCTCTAGGCAAACATTGCATTGACTTTGCCGAGAATCTATTTCCAGCTGTCTGCATTTTATTTCAAGTCTTGCAATAATTAGAGCTTTTTATTTGTTTGTCTTTTTAGGCTCCAGTTCTTGGAGTAAAGTGATTACAGAAAAAAAAAATCAGTTTTATCTATTGACTGAAGCATCATAGTACAGAGAGTGCTCAGTGATCATAACAACAAAGTGATGATTAAAATCTCCAAAACCCCGTGAAACAAAAAAGAAAACACGACCTAAAATGCATATAAAAAAATAAAGGCAAAATGGATCCAGGAAATATTAGAGATTTTTAAGCCAACACCATTTTTAGGGACACAGATATATTTTACAGAAAGAGTTAAGAAGTGATTACCAGAATTTAATGGTAGGAATGTCAGATATTCTGTAGTGTTATAATGTCATTCATTTCAGCAGATCTATAGAGATAATGTGAAAGGCAAAAAGTAAAGCTATGTCAAGGGTTTTTATTCTGAGAAGATGAACGGTAATTGAATCATACCTCTTTTCCAGCAGTGGCTTGCATTCTGTGCATGTATTCACATGCACGTATACAGATACTGGATGCATGATTCCTGTGTGTGACTGTCATTCATCAGACTAACTTTTCATTCATATTATAGTATATAAAATTCCTCAGAGGTGAGTGTTGCTGACTCCAAATCATATCTTCCTCTCAAACCTGCATGCATTGGAATTTTAAATAAAAAAGAATAAAGGATTCGCTAATACGTATGTGTGGGGAAAACTGCAGTACACTTCTTTCATGCTCTAGCAGAAAGAACAGTACCATGTTTACCCATCTTGTTAAATTTTTAACTCCAAATGAACATACACTTTCTCATCATGAGACTGGAGCAGCAACTATTTTGTTTGAGCGTCAGTAAGAAACCAGTTAGATTGATCCGGAGAAGGGGAAATAAAAGGAACGTAGTATTTAAAAAGGAAAATAAACAAATTTTAATCTATTTCCATCTATATGGACTTAAAAAGAGTAAAACCTTTTTTATTTTAAAGGAATTCAGAAACAGAATTTTAGAGTGAGTTACATAAATGCTGAACTGGAATAAGGACTGGAATTAATGTAGTGAGAAATATGTGGGTAGCTGAACTCAGAGCATCTCTTTGCTGATTTTTATCAGCCAGGAATCTTAAGGTATATGATCTTTTTTTTTCCCCCTGAATATTTTCAAATTCAAGCACTTTTTAATATTCATCCATGTGAGCCTTAACTCTCACACAATGGAGTTCTTTCTATCTAGAAGCTCACGTGTGTGCAACAGTTTAAAAATTTCTGGGCCCTATTTGCAGATCTCTCTCCCTTAGCTTTTGAAACTAAACTTAGTTGTAGCTCAATTTAACCATGCATAAAATAGTTGTAAATGGACTTATTTCTCATAGGGTTTGCAGAAGTTATTTCTTATATTTTCTCCCTTTCTCCCTTTCTCACTTTTATTATTCTTTCACTCATACTTTATGTTTCTCTATCTGGCTTATAACTAGCTGAGCAAAATCCATTCCCTGTTGAAGAAGTCAACAGTAAAATTCCTTCTGCTTCACTATTTTATATATAATTTTAACATCTATGAAAAAAGACATTGTATTTTGGGTAAGATTCTGATCTATGCCATCCAACTTCAGGCATCTAAAAGTTAGATTAACATATGACGGTCAGCTTGGCTCCTTTGCTGGCTAAAAACACTTCTGGAAGAGGGTCTATTCCCTCCAAAGAAAGATAACCAAGTAATGTGGAATGAATTTCCCTCAGGAGGTACTTATTTTTCTCCATTGACTAGAGAGGGAGTCCAGGCAGCTAGCTTAGATGAGATGCCTATTTTTCAGACTGATAAAGTTAGTTGAAATGAATAGGAAGAATTCATCTCACTTAGGTTAAGACATCTCAGTATGAACTAGTCATCCTAGACTCCTTTTATAAGTAAAGGGAAGAAATAAGTACTGCCCTAAGGAATAAGCAAAAGTTCATTTCATTCTCAAATGGCTGTTTAAGACAGATCCAATGACTTCAGCATTCTAAAACTCAAGGAGATGAATCCAAACTATACACTCAAAAGGACATAGCACAAAAGCACTTTGATTTTAGTCATATCCTATACCATCACTTAATGAAACTGATAGGTAATATAATAATATTTGGTAGGAGGTTTGAAGAGAAGCAGAAGAAAAACCTTGAATTATTTTCACTACCTGATTCATATAACAATCTCACGTACTGTTGTTGCTGCGTGTAATGTATCAGTCCTTCAAACCGAGCTCAGTGTCAGATGAGTCCTTGAAGGTCAAATTTACAATATGGAAGACATTTTTAAAATAAAAGTATATAGAAACGTTGAATTTTGGTAGAAAAGCCATATGTAGGTGGCAAGCACAAAGTATATATAATAATTGATACTATTTTCCTTTTACTCTAATTCCCATCTTAGAGTTTCCTTATTTAGAAATTCTTACTTCCTTTATTTCTGTAAATAAAGGCTTCCCCCATGGAGTAAGCCTGGATGCAACTGTGCATGTGATGGAGCAGGAACACTTAGCTATATGACTGTCTAGTTCCTTGTCTAAGCAGCAAAACCATGATTATAAATACCTAAAAAAAGACAAGAAGTACTAATCTCACAAATATCTAAGCAAGCACCAAGATGGATGGACAGACATCAAATCTAAGCACATTATTTGTGTTGGTAGAAAACACTACTGAAACTATGTTAATACTATCACCATCTAAGGGTTTCAGATTCTTATCTATAAGGGAGATATTTTCTGCTCTCCTACAAAATGTTAACATTGATCAGCATGGTCTTATTCTGTTTGTATGTTTTTAATTTACTTTTGTTTCAGGAAGGAAAGTGAAATTCCTGAACTTGGAAAAAACCTTTCTTTTCCTATCTGAAAACAATGTAATTTTGTACTCTTTCCAAATCCCTTCAGCAGTTATCCTAACAATTTCATCTCAAGTTCTTGTCTTACCAGGGTAGTTCCATCTCCTCTTATTTTATGAGGTTATGAGCACAGAACTGAAGGGAGGATCTGCACTTCTTCATGCTAATTCTGAGGGTTCTGAAAATTAGGACCAGACTCTTGACCTTAACCCTGTATTCTTAGTTTTGGGTATAGAAAGGGACTTTCTCATAACTCATTTCCCCTTCAGTAGGATCGTTTTATTTAACACCCAATGCTGTTCATTCAACATGTTTTCATTTGTGCAATTACTATTTACAGGCATGAAGTGCTCTTAAAAAAAAAAAAAAAAAGAGACAAAAAAAAAAAGCACACACACACACACCACTTTTTGGCATCCATCAAGGGATCCGCAATGACCAAAACCTAAATCTGGACAAATTTGGACTGAAGTCTTACTCTAGGGCAGGAAGCATTTGCCTTACCAATGTTCAGCGTTCTTGTTATTTATTGATTCCATCTAAACAATTTTTTTTTTTTTTTTTTAAACTGAGAAATGACGTTGGGTTCTGCTGAAAGTATTCTCTATTGTTATTAGCTCTGTAGCTATTACTGAAAGCATCTTTAGTGGAACTATCCACCACAACAGCTACACATAAAAACTGAAAAAAATGTGAGATTTTTTTGATAACAAGTAAAGAAAATCTCCGGGCTGAATGTGAGAACCGATTACAACTCTATATGTACACACAATTCTGCAGTAATTCTAAGACAAAACAACAGTTTTTGTGAATAGCAGTATAAAATTCCTTATAGAAATTGAGCACATGAATTCATCCATTATATATCCAGTCTGTATATGGACACGAGAAATGAGAGCTACACTTAAGAACTGTTCTTCATAAATTTAAAATGAAGGATAATTTACACCTCCACCTTAGGGTACATTTCTAAAGTCTCTAGCATTATTTCCATAAGTTTTAATACCCAAGTGTTACTTCAGCATTACTACTACTCTTTCTGGAAGACTGAGACTGTCTTTAATTCCCAAAGAGATAGAGTTATGAGTATTCATACTATATAATCCCTTTCATTAAGTTATTGCCATGGTACTGTAATATTCTGTTATTTTAGAGGATATTCAGATTGATTCCAAAGGGGAGGATATGAACTTATTCCATACTGTCTCTCTGAATCCTGTATAATGTTACCAAAGCACACTGTGGTAACAGTTATTGTGCAATATATTTGTATTGTTCTTATGTCCTTAAGGAAGGGACAAAAAGAAAAAAAGATATTGGTAAGGAGTTAAAAAAAAAAAAAGAGAGAGAAAGAAAGAAAGAAGATTAAGAATCTACTCTGTTTGTTCATCAGCCATACCACCTATATTTTCTACCAAATGATTTTTACCTCGACAGTGTAATGAATATATCCTTCTCAATTCTGTCTTCTGGGAAAAACCTTTTCCGCCTCCAAATGAAGAATGTCAGTGAGCTAACTTATTGTTTCCACATATTAATAGCTTTGGCATTAGGATGTAGAGGGTTTTTTGTTTGGTTGGTTTTATTTTTTATTCTCATTTTTGCTTGAATGCATGCCCTCTGGATCTACAGTGAATTGTTTCAGCTGTGCTGTGTGTAATCTTTCTATTTAGCAAATCCATTCTGTGTTTAATGCTCTATGTTTCAGCATCAATGGGTCACTGCTGAGAAAAACAGCAACCAGCACTTGGATTTTCCATCACTCCTGTTAATTTAACAAACTGCAGGCAGAACTCTGACTTGAGTCATTTGGGGTTTGGATCATAAGAATTTCTGTGGGATCTAGTGGAGCAAACCATGCTTATACTAGTATTGCAGAACTGAAAATCCAGAGATTTCTTTTTTTACCATTAGGTTTTGCCTCCTATTATGTTCACTCATGAGGTATCCTGCTTTAATTTCAGCTTGAAAATAAGACTCAAAGTTATAACTTGCAAAGGTGATCACCCTAAGGTCACTTACTGAAATCCAGCACCTGTCAATCTCAATGAAACCCCTTTTTGCAGCTGTAGACACTTCAGTGGATTTCAGTCCATGCCAGAAGAGGTGAGTTCCTCTAGCGGAGCACCAAGGATACTCAGCAACCCTTCACTGATATAAACTGCTGAAGCAGAGTTGGTAGTCATGGCTATTTTTCATAGGCTGAAGGCCAGAAAGGAACATTATTGTCTGTGGATAAACTGTTCTGGAGAATAAATGCACTTTGTCATCACTAAACACACTTAAAATAGTAACTTATATTCAGTGAGGAGTTCACTGTATATCCTCATTTGTATCCAGTAGCTGATATTCTAACAGAGCCACCACTTGTAAATATTTAATATGAGGTTAACAAATAAGGCCAGGCAGATGGCTGAGTATAAGTTGAGTAAATTTTACTTTTTATTGTTTTTCTTTTGACTGCTCAATTCTTTCTCATTTCATCTGATTTTCAATCTTATATTAAAATATATATTAAAAAAACAATTTATGAACTAAACAGAAAAGTTGATTATTCTGGTGAAAAAAAACTTATTATGAGAAAGAGAGTAATTGCAAAAGTAATTGCTAAAAAATGATCCTGTCTTGAAGAGAAATCCTCGAACATAGTTCACCCCATCATCTTGAAATCTGCTCCATCTAGTTTAGACCTCAAAAAAAGGTTAATGTTTTAGGGAACACCATCCCCTCTCATATATAGTAACTATGCTAATAAAACACCACAAGTCCACATATAAACCTTATCTTATATATGGCTTTAGAGGATTAGTTATGTTGGTAGCACATATATATACTGGTTACATTTTACAGTGACGGAAAAGACACTTTTTGTCCACCAACACTCCCACATCCTTTTATACAGAGCTGCTTCCTATCCATATTTTGGGGCACATTTTTGCAATTGGTTTCTCATGTAAAAATGATAGAGCATCTTACTTTTGGCATTTCAAAGTAACATTCAGGTTTTTTAATCCTGAGTCTTCATTTGACATTACAGATGCAGAACCTTTCATTTGCCTTTGTTGTACTTCATGAGGTCAGCCTATTTCTTGGTCCTGATAAGATATCTCTGAAGGGTAGCCTTACCCTCATTGAATTAACTGCTCTCCCCAGTCTGGAAGCTCCAAGAAACTTACTGAAGTTACATTCCACCCCACCACTCCATGGATGTTAAATAGTACCGAGACTTTCTTTAAATGATTTTGTAGCATGTGCTCCCGAAAGCCATGCCCAGGCACATAAAAAAAAAATAAGGAAGTATTTGGGCACAATGAGCACAGTTTTACCAAGGGTGAATTATACTTGTGACACCTGACTGTTCTCCATCATAAAATGGAAAGTTCTGTGGATGAAGGCAGAACAATGCACATTTACCTTGACTTTAGGAAATCTTTCATTATGATTTTCCACAGCATTACAATAGCCCACTGTGGAAGACATGGGCTGGATAAGAGGACTACAGGGTGGACATAAACTCGACATCCAAGCTAAACATGATCAGTGATGCAAAGTCTGACTCTCAGTTACTAGTGGTGCTCCTTAGGATCAATATTTGCCAGTACAATTCTCCCTGTAGGTAGCCTTTGTTGAGGACATGCTGAACTCATCAACCAAGACACCCATCTCCCTCTCTGTCAGAGAATGCCCAGTCTGGGTGAGCTGAATAGGGTCTCCAGTTTGAACTGGGCTATTCCAACACATCAAAAAGATGCTGAGCAGCACTATAAAGTTCCTATGAAGTTCCTAGCAGTCCATTCTTTCAGTTTGTTGACATCCCTCTACATAGCTCTACTGCACTGTCACATATCCACTGCTCCTCTGAATTTCATGTCACCAGCACAGTTGCTAAAAGTTATTCCATCAGTCTCTCAGGCAGCTAATAAAGTTGTTAAACAGTATTGGATCTAGTATTAACTCCTGAGAGATTGCACTTAACAGCCACCAGTTAGATCTCAAACTAGTGATGCTACTCAGAATTTGATATTCCAGGCAGGTTGCCACCCACTGTCAGGGAGCAGCAAAAGCCAGGAGTCGAGTGCAACAGCAAGGCAGGCAGGACAGGGACTTTGCTGACAAGGGTACAGTCCCACAGTACTCAAATAAAAAAAGCAGAGCATATCCAGTGATGTTAAGCAACAACAGCCACGCACATTGATTCTCAGACAAGCATATTTGAGTGAGACAATTCCAAGTATAGGAGGAAGGGGAAGATTACAGAAACTGTTGGTGCACTCATGACCACAGCTTACCCATCCTGTAGTGTGGCAGCATTGAGGAGCAGGTGCTACTGGCTTGGAGGTCCAATAGTGAGCTTATTCTTCATTGGGTCCTGAAGATCTAGGTTTTCCAATTCCAGTCAATCTGTATTTGTGCACTTCATCAGTCTATATGCATTTATAGGATATTCCAGAGACCCTTCTGGGTCAGAGGCTGAGTTGCTAATCAGTACTTCTTCTCCTTCAGCCCAACCTTTAATCTGTGCAAGCTTAGCTTCTTCTGCTCAGATATATTCCTTTTAGGATCACACCAGCTGCAGCTGTGGGCTTCATTCTTCACACAGTTCTCACCTGGCGAGTTGTCTCCCAGGTGCTCAGTATCAGAAGATGGCTGAGGTGCTCATTTAGCTCAGCTTTGTTCAAAGTTGTTTACATAGTGTTAACTCCCTCTTATCAGTCTTGCTGAGCCTGACACACCGCAGTCCACTTATCCATCCATATTTCCACAGTTTGACTGCAAAGATGTTGCAGGAAATGTGTTGAAAATCTTGTTGAAGTTAACGTAAAATGGTATCACCTGGCCTATCACAGAAGGCAGACTTCAATCTGTTACAGCTCTCAGACCATGTGTCCATAGCATGACTTCACTATCAATGAAATCCATACCTCTTGCCAGCGATTCTATGCATGCCACAGAGAGCTAACTGCTCCAGGAATAAGTATGCACGTTGCAAGTGGTGAAGTCTAGACAGTGAGCATCCTCAATCTTGGTTCCCCCAAAAGGAATCAGTTCCGAGCACACTAGTGCTCACAGGTTCCTAGAGCAAGAACCAAACTACTGATGCAAAGCATATTCAAACTTCTAGCTTAACTAAACTACTAAGGCAGTAGTTGCTTTCCCTCAGTCTTCACTGGAAAGAGTCAAACACTACAAACAGATAGGCAACATTAATGTGAAGTCCAACCTTAGCACTGCACAGTGCTTTAAATATTCCTTCTGCATTAGCTGTCATCTTGACTTTCTTTACTGATTGCTTACAGGTATTGAGACCATCTTGACTTCTGGCATTAGAACAATAGTGGGACCATAGCCATTTTAGCATCCTTGTTAATCTTTTGCCATAAATAATTATTTTGTTCATGCCCCAATTTAGTCTTATGCTTCATTCTTTAACAAACACATTTGCTTATTCTTAAACCTCTTCAAAAGTTACTTGCTGATGTTTCTGAATATATGTATCCAGACAATTACTGAATAATGTAATAAGAAAAAAGGAAGCAAATAGGACATTTGTAAGTCTTTGCCAATACAGCAAAAGGAAAATAGTATAGAGAGCATAATCTGAAAAAGAAAAAAGCAGGCAATTAGAGTTATATATTCTAAAATGTGTGTGCATCCATATGGAGACAAAGCATATATGTAAGTATGTGTACATACTGCAATAAATATATATACAAATGCAAACAAATATACAAAGGCACAAATGATGAATTTCCATTTAAGAAGAAAGCATTCAAGCCTAGACTAAAAAAAAGAGTTATCAGAGGGCTTGTAGAGATTCCCCCTGGAGCTTCTGAAAGACAGGTTTAGTAGTCAGTAATTTCCAATTTCTTAGATAATATGTAGCACCATGGTACTGATTAGCCTTTGAATGATGCTCTCCTTGGAAAAATTATATCTTTAATTTCTTTAATAGTTAATATCAGGTCCCTGATTTTATGTTTTTCACAATCAGCAGCTCTTGGCTAATTGTGACCTGGCCTCAGTATTTATTTTTGGATGCCGAGGATAAGCAAGGGTAGATCTTGTTGGAAAAAGCAAACAGACTAAAAGGGTCTCATATTTTGGGAACTGGTTTCTCTGGTGGGAAAATGTTACATCATATTAATTCCTGCATTTTTAAAGTGATGCCTGGGGTTTTTAATCTTGAGTCTCCCTTTGACATTAATGGGAGTCATGTTGCTGAAATGAGCCCAATGCTCTGATAATTGAAAGGGACTACGTATGATAGAATCATGGGCACTGGAGAGGTAAAATACCTGTTTCTCTAAGAGATCCTGCCAGTTTTTCTTTTAACTCAGGAAATGAAGGGATTTACAGTTCATTTATTAATGTATTGTTCAGCCCATCTATTAATGAGTCAGAATAGCCACCTGCACTCCTTTTGCTGGAAGATTGTTGCACAAAATAAATAGGCTTTATCAAGTGGAAGTGCCCTTTCCTAATCTCATTCCATCACTTGCTATTCTTTTTGTGACCCATAAGTAATCCCTCTCACTCCATGTATTTTACACCATTCTGGATATTTTCAGAACATTACCTTCTTCCCCTTAGGCCCTGTTAGTTGATTTATATAGATTCAGTTGTTTTAATCTACTGACTTTATAACTCAAGCCTTAAAGTCCCTATGGGTATTTTGGCTATTTCTTTTCCCCCTGAACTCTCCAGACTCTTGGGGTCTTTTACAGACACAACAAAAAAAAGCTTTTAGCTCTGTCTGCTATGGAGGAATCCAAAAGAAATGCTAGGTGGAGTAAGACAGTGTGAAGGTATCATAGAGAGGATCTGGAGAGAGCTTGTTGGGAAATGGAGAAGTATTTATTCCTGCTTTGTAGGAAGCACATACAATCCATGGAAGGAGAGTACACATGCTTCGTCTACAAAAGGATATTATTTCCCCAGGAACAGTTCAGAAAGGGACATCAAATATTTTTGGAGATAAAAAAGTTTGTGTCCATTACGGTTTACTAAAGAAAGGATGCAACTGAGAAACAAGGTCTTTTCATTAAAAGATTGCTTGTGTTGTTTGTTGTTTTATCAGTTCATTCTGTTCTTACCCTGTCTAATGTAAGGGCACGACAATTTCTCATCAGTAACACAAAACATCATTACATATATTTACTCTCTCTATTCATCCTCAGAAATAATCTTGTACATATTTAAGTGGGAAGAAGGAAGACAAATGAAGATAATATACACTTTTATGATATGTACAAGGCAAAACAAAGGGAATTTACTGCAGCAACATTTCTACTGTTCACACTGTAGAAAACACAGTAGACTTAAGAGAACAAAAAAACAAAACTTCAGCATGTATTTTTAAAGCATAGCAAACATATCTAAGGAATTTAATTGGGTAAAATAATCAGTAAAAGCACAGCTGAGGTTGACACTAACAAATCATTTAAACTTCAAAACTAAAAAAGAACATTAAAAGAGTGAAAGTTTTTTCCTGCACCCTGTGAAGATTATTTTTTGAGTTGCTGCTTTATCTCATTTTCATCAAAAGGCCATGGCAATATCTGAAGTATCCTGACAGTTTGTGTAAGCTCAAATGGATACATCTCGCATGACAATACTTTGAGAATTGTTATGCATTTATCCCAGTTAATTATTAAGCAGTCCAACAGTCCTGTGCGACTGATGAAAACATTCAGAGCACTCTGAAAGTCTTAGGATGCCTTAGGAGCAGAAACTGAGACACAAGAATTTTACCAGCATATCATCTTAACCACCAGTCTTCACGTCAAGACGTCAAGCTCCCTCTTGCCAGTTTCCTATGAAATTTGTTGGCTGAACACTGACCTGCATTTATCAATAGGCAAGTACCATGAATCGCATAAGACGAAAACTTTATTACCTTTTTACATCAAAAGTTGGAATCTACTTTTTTTTTTTTTTTTTTTTTTTTTTTTTTGCATTATCTGAAACAGAGAGCTCTATATCCCTCTAACTTTTGCATAGGCAGAAATGCTTAAATTCACATAATCCTAAGTGTTTCCCATTATCTATTTCTAAGCAAAATTCCAATCAGCATGTAAGTGCTTCTGGATCACTCTGGTGATTCATATCTCTTTCTTCTCAATAATCAGCCAATGGAAATACTTTTCTCTCATTCACTGTAAAGCGACTTAGGTGTTCTTTGCAACCAGGTTAACATACAAAGTGCTTATTATGTTTGTGATACTCAAGTAAGACACTAGAAAAATTTATGTAGATTTCAGCCTAAATAACTAGGTACAGTCAGATGGGAAGATAGATGCAGAGTTTGGTTAGAATCGAGCTGTTCCGATTCCCAGTTCTCCCTGACTTCACCACTGGTTGGAACCAAGATCGTTCTGGTCCTCCAATGTGCAATCCTTACACCATACTTTAACAGCAATGCCAATGCAATTTTCCTTCGGTGCTGTTGAGGCTTGTACATTAAATATGGGGCTCTGAGCACCTCCAGTACTGAAGCCTTAGCTCAGAAAAATAATAGCATAAAAACATCAAGCCCATTCTCTTGAGTTTTCATGGTCTATTTCTTTGCTTGCAGCAAAACTGGAAAAAATTATTTACTTCTTAAATGTTTACCTAATACAATATGAAGTGATGACCTTAAGTGATCTTTACAGCCCATAGACCATAAAAAATATGAATGAGCACTCTTTATTTCTTCAGAGCCAATGACTGCAGCAAACTGTATTTTTCCTGCTCTTACACCAAGAATAACATCTTGTACAATTACTATCATTCACAGATGTCAAAGGTCAATTTTTGACTTAACTTCAAAGTGAACGACATTAATACTGGTAGAAGGAGGAAAGATTGAAGTTATTAGACAATGTGTTTTTGTATTTGCTCCTAGAAATAGTGCACAAGACCTAGATTATTCTCAGAGGAAATGCAGAGTTTTACTCAGTCTGTTAGAACATCCCATCTGCACAGTGACCAAAAGGGACAACAGACACAACAAAAACCACTCACTTCAGGCCAGCCTGGCAGATGTAAAGAAGAAAATGTCCCTTTGAGCTACACAGTGGCTCTTTCTGCAGCATAATCTCAGTTCTGTACTTAATGCCGGTCATGAAGTGTGAACATAGAGAATCCACCTACAGGCTCAAAGTCTGTATCTCTTTACTCCCATGAGTATTTTCCCCCTGCTCAAGAAATTAACTTCTTTACAGATCCAGAATGTCCTGAGCAGTATTTCAAATGTAACAGGATTTTTTCTTTTACATACAGCTTGCCCTGTCCCATCTGCCACAACCTAAGGCTTTCTTCCACATTCTTATGCTACACCCACCTTACAAAGCCAAAGTTCTCCAAGAATCACATACCTAAAGTGCATTTCACAAACCCCTTTACCTTTTGAGAGGCTAACGGTTCAGAAATGCCAGAGCTCAACACCCGCTCACCAGGTTTAATATTCCATACGGAGTGTAATGTTTAACATCAAACAGTGTAGGTTTAGCAGAGTGATTTAGCAATATACTGAAATCACAATTTTAAGCTGCACTAAAGTAAAATACAGCCATTGCAACATAAAGTTCAGTAACAGCAAAAAAAAGTGATTCCCCTTACTGGTCTCTACGATATGCTCACCTTCACCACGCGGAGAAGAAGCACATGGGCTGATGTCAGCTCAAGCCTGCTACTTTCTTCCAAACCCTTTTGCGGGATGTTCCCTTTTTGTACCCGGCATAAGCTGCGCTACGCATACACATCCCCTGCACTGGTCTGTCTGGTTCCGAAACACATTCATGCTCTTCTAATGAGCTCAGGGAGAAACATTGACACAACCAGGGGATCCACACAACTCTGATGTGGGCAAAACAAAGGCCACTGTTGGGTCACTAAAGGATGAAGTCAACTTTCTTTACAGCAGTTGTGGTCACTCGCGTCCTGTTCTGCTGGTTTCAGGGACATGCTGCACTTTGCCCATCTTCTCTGAGACTTCCATTATGGGAGCTTTCAGCCGATCAAGAACATATTTATTTATTTATTTATTTTTCCTCCTTACTTTCATCTTAAATATTGGACCAGAACAATACAGCACCTAAAAGAAAGAGAAGTGCTTCTATTACAGCTGTCAGGCCAAAGTGAGTGCTTCTTGCCATGCTTTTTACACCTTTGTGGGTTACCCTGGGTGGGGTATAGGGCTGGAGCACTACTGTCACACAGATGCATTGATGTGGGGGGAAAAGTAAGGAGAAATGGAGAAACTAGGAAGAGGTGCCAGAATGTGAGTCTGGGAATGGGGGAGGAAAGGTGTTTCCTTAAATGTTTAAGTATCTTTTTTTGTCGTCGTTGTTTTTTCCTTTATTGCCTCAATCAGGAATTAAAAGATTATGCTAAATGATAAACATAGGCTGGTGATCAACTAAACCAGACAGAATGCCCTGAGTTGAGACTGTTTTCCCTGTGGCACCAGACTACCTCAATGTTGTTCCTGATAAGCTAAAAGGTCCTTATTACCCTTGGAGTGGAGAGAGGCAACTGTGGTGTGGATTCTGTAGCACCTGTACCAGGCAGTTGTCTTCTGCTTGACTCCTGTGACTAATTGTCTCTGGTCTTCTAAGAAATTCACCTCTTTTCTAAAGCTTCTGATTTTGTAACTTTTCTCACTCTCCCTTCTTGGCTTTCAAGTGTGCTCTCTGAAAAGGCAACCACTTCTAATGAGCAACAAACTTTAAAAAAAAAAAAAAAAAAAAAGAAGAATAAGTAAACTATATGATAATTCCAAACAGTATATTGGAATCATTCTGACAAAGAAGACTTTTATTATACCCTCTTAAT